>PISX010000441.1:0-283875 GCA_004024625.1 Mellivora capensis | reverse complement strand
CGTGGGGAAAGCTGGGACAGGACGCCCACCCTCCCTCTGGCCCCAGGGGGTGAATAGGAACCGCTGGGCTTACCCTGATGCCGGTGACCAGCCAAGCCCATGACAGATGAGCTGCTGGGTGGCATCTCCACCCTGGTCCCTGGATGGGGACCTCTGTGCCTATGTTGGTCCTCAGCCAGGCCCTGCCCTCAGCCCCTGGTGCTCTGTGTCTCCGAGGCCGGTCTCCTGATCCCCAGTCTGTCGGCCGAACAAGGCTGGAGCTGTATGAAGTTAAGAGAGCCAGTTGCCAGAGCTCAGAGCTGCAGGAAGCTGGGGCCTTGGACGGGAGTCAGTGCTAGAATGGCTGACTGGTGTGTGGAGGGTGCATTGGAGATGTCTGTCATCTGTCATTTTCATGGGGCTGAAAATACTCAGCCCCATCCCCTAGGGCTGGTGGCAGATAAGGGAGGTGAGGGTTAAGGAAGTTGTTTATTCAAGGTGAAGTGCTTGGAAAGCCTGGTGGTGGTCCCTGTGCCCAGACTGCCCCACAGAGAGCACAGGTCCTCAGTGTGACCTGCTGAGGGGACGGGACCCAGAAGCCGAGCGTTGATGAGCCGACATGGGGAAGATGGAGAGTCCTGGAAAAGGCCGTGGGCCTTGGTGTCCTCTCACCTTGCAGGTGAGGAATAGCTGCGCCGCTGCCGTAGGGCGTTTGAAGTTTCGATGCTTTGATAGAGACCTGGAAGGACTGTGGAAAGGTTCAGGAAATGCTCATTCTTCTCGGCTCTGAATGGGAACAGCGTGAGCAGCTGGGTGTGTCCTGGGGGGGGCGGTTCTGAACAGAATCTGGAGGCAGCCTTCTAGCTCCCACTCCCAGCACTCAGGCCCCGAGGGGAGGGAGCTGGAGAAGCCAAAGGAAGCTAATTAGTTTGGACCCCCCCCCCCCATTTGGATTTTTACTCCTATGGCCTGGCTTATTCCTCTTTTAAAGAACCCCACGGGGCCTGGGTGGCTCAGTGGGTTAAGCCTCTGCCTTCGGCTCAGGTCATGATCTCAGGGTCCTGGAATCGAGCCCCGCATCGGGCTCTCTGCTCAGCAGGGAGCCTGCTTCCCCCTCTCTCTTTCTGCCTCTCTGCCTACTTGTGATCTCTCTCTCTCTCTGTCAAATAAACAAATAAAATTTTTTTTAAATTTTTTAAATTTTTTATAAACATATAATGTATTTTTATCCCCAGGGGTACATGTCTGTGAATTGCCAGGTTTACACACTTCACAGCACTAACCATAGCACATACCCTCCCCAATGTCCATTACCCCACCCCCCTCTCCCGATCCCCTTCCCCCCAGTACCCCTCAGTTTGTTTTGTGAGATTAAGAGTCACTTATGGTTTGTCTCCCTCCCGATCCCATCTAAACAAATAAAATCTTTAAAAAAAATAAAGAACCCCACAACCTCTGTCATCCCATCCAGGCATCTTCCAACCCCGACAACCTGGAAGTCCTCCCTGCTGTCTCACTTTTCCTCCTGCTGTGCATTTTGTCCACGGGGAGCAAGGGAGAGCTGATGAATCATGGTGGTTGGCACTGGTTAGCCTGCAGGGATCAGAGAAGGTGCATCCTGCATGTGGCCCACAGGCTCTGGTACCCAGAGCAAACCCATCCTGGGCGTGGAGGCCTACCCAGCTCAGGATGGAGGGAGCAAGGCCAGGCCCACAGAAGCTGAAGTCAGAGGAAAGATCTAGATGGAGGCTGGAGGCACAGGCCCTGTCCCAATGGCGAGAGTCTCCTCCCAGCCACCCCTGACAGGAGTTCTAGGCAGGGTCTGTGAAGGCACAGGAACTGCCCTCTGGTGGGCATAACTCGTGGGTAAGCCCATTCCCCTTCCAGATGCCCTGTCTGTGAAACTTCTGCAGAGGGAAGATTAAGCCGGCAGGCTCTGTGGAGTCAGGCAGGCCTGAGTTCGGGTCCCAGCTCTGTCATTTATTAGCTGTGTGGCACTGATTAAGTCCCTTCACCTCTCTGAGCTTTCTTTATTGGCAAAATGGGGACATGGTACTAGCTGTATGATCTTCACCAGCCTGTTAGATAGCGGAGTTCCACTCCATCCGTAGCATGGGAATGATCATAAGCCCTTTGATTGCCTTCAAATCCTCTCTGCTGTGCGAGCCTCCGTTTTCTCTTCTGTAAAATGGGGCGGGGCTGAGGCCAGACTGAGTGCGCGGATGCTGCCACAGCACCACCTAGGGGTGGGTGGCTGGTATTGGCCGTGATGGGTCATGAATAGTTTTCCCTTCCCCACTCCTGCTCCAGGTGCTTGCAGAGCCTTCCTCTTAGTTCCCCCAGCGAACCCTGGACAGTACTGAGGGCTGGCTGAGGTTGGGGGCCGCTCCTGGGTGTGGTTAAGTTTAGAAGGAGGGCAGAGAATTACAGCAGCACCGACCAAAGAAGGAGCTGGTAAGGTCCAGCTTGGCCCAACCCGTGTTTGTGAAAGGTCTGCTGTGGGTCAGGGGCTGGGCCGGAGCTGGGTGCCCTGGCCACCAGGAGGCTGAGGCCCTCGGGGAGCTTCCTTCCTGCTGCCAAGGCAGACTGGCCAGCACACAGCACAGACTCAGTACTATCTGCCAAAGGGCTAAACGCAGCCCTCCTCACCAGACGGCCCTAGAGGTCTGGGGCTGGGCCTGTTCACAGCAGACCAGGAGCGCCCCTTCCAGAGGAAAGCCTGTCCAGCTTTGATGGCCCAGACCCGGAGGGTTTTATGGCACTGGGGCCTCAGGAAGGCAGCACCTTGCTCAACAACTTGAGGTGTTTCTGAGTACCCTGGGATTGCCTCCAGAGCTTCTGAGGTCAGGGTGGGATTGGGGGCCAGGCTTCACCAGGCCTCAGTCAGGCTCCTCTCTTTGTCTTGGGCTTGAGAGGAAGAGAGCCCCAGGAGGAGCTCGGTGTGGGTGTGGGAGGAAGAGGCTGACTGCTTAGCCTGGGAGTCCCTCCTCTCCCCCTGCTGCTCTCCATCTGGCCAGAAGCCTCCCCCGCTGCCCCAGGACAAGGGCCCTAGTGTCTGTCGGCTCTTGGGCTAACAGCAGGCCTTTCTCTCCCTCTCCTCTCCAGAGTGCCTCAGCTGTGACCCTTCCCTGCCCTCTTGGAAGGGCATGGCCCACCCCTTGCTGCAGGACCTCTTCCTTCTGAATGATCCAGAAACAGAGGCTGGCAAAGCTGGCAGAGGAGCAGGTCCTGTTTGGTGGACGAACCCCTATATTTCAGCCATTGCCAGCTTTGGCCCGGTAGCCCAGGCAAGGACCAGTTCACATGACCCAGTCCTGCCAAGGTGGGCGTGGGCCCTGGCTGGAGGCCAGGACCCAGCCCAGGTGGACTTGACGTCATCGTCTTGGTCTCCTGCCAGGCAAGGCTGGCCCTGGCCCCGGGGAGGTTTTCCATGCTGGTCCTCTTTCCCAAGAGGATCCCTGGGATGATGTCCCCTCTCCTTCTAACAGGCCTCCCTTGTTGGCAGGTGACGTGCAGAGGCCTGGGCAGCTTCCCCTCATGGTGCAGGGCCCTTTCGCCAAATCCAGAAAGAGGCAGAATTGCCAGAGGCCTGCCCCTGTCTTGTGGGGGGCTCCACTGTACTGACCTGGATAGAAGGATGAGGAGGCCTCGCAGAGTGACTGGGAACTGTACTCAGCTTCCACTGTAACCTCCATCATTCCCGACTCTGACTCAGAATTCAGGGGGTTTTGCAGTTCAGTCCAGCCTCCTGTACTTCCTCCTCCTGGCCAGTGTGTGTAATGGGCATTCAACCATTGATTGTTCAGCTGCGGAGGGGACTCGGGCTTGATTTGTGGAGAGCTTGATAAAACCTTCTGCCTAATCAATGTTCCCTCCTTGGTCATCCCATAAAACAAAACCCACCATTAGATTGTCATTTCTTTGGATCCACAGGCACTTACTTCTCTTTATTCAGACCCCTCAGGACTATGCAAATAAAGACAGTTTTTGCTGACTGATCTAAGGGCTTTACAAAGTAGTTCCTGATCCTAGACATTCTCCACTCACCCCTTCAGGTCCTCTGTCCTAATCTTCTGCGTTTGCTCTGGGCCCTGGGAAGCTGATCTCTGTGGCCTGAAGTACTTGGCTCCCTTGGCCTCTGAGCAATGAGAGGCACTAGTAAGACTGGAGGGCAGGAGGAGAGACAGGTGCGGGGGGTTGTTCCATTGGCTACTTTTCAGGCTTGGAGTGGTAACAGCTCTCTGTAGCTGATGGCTCCAGGGCTCTGTACCATCCCTTTACCGGGCCCTTGACCCTGCCTGCACCTCTGTGGGGTGACCCACTTGTTATCCTCTCTTTAGTCCCTCGTTGGGGATGTGTTGGCAGTTTCCTGCCAGGATCTCACTAATACAGTCCTGCATCCTTATTTTCCACCCAAAACATGGAGGACCAGAGGGCTGGGCAGCTTCTCTGCACAGCTGGCAAGTGTGCAGAGCTAGGACTCCAGTGGTCCTGCTCCAGGACTTCTGCTTTCCACTTCTGTTTGTGGAGCTGTCTGCAGAGGGGGTCCCACTTTTCCTGCCTGCACACCTCAGGGCACAGGAGGAGGGAAGACCTGGGGTAGGCCCCCCCCACCATTTCAGGACTCCAGAACCAGGGTGCTTCTCTCTCAAGAGGTCAAAATTAGGAGGAATCACGCTTCCTTCTGTGACAAGAGGGAATCCCAGAAGATTCTTTTCTCTCCCTCTTCACCAGACCAGGAGCACGTGTTAAAGTTAGGGGGCCACATTCTTACAATCTGTTTCGTCTTTGGTCCCGTGCATGTGAAGGTGGTCAGCCATGTCTGAAATAAATAGATATGGCATCGATGACTGGGGCATGGGGTGGGCTGAAGGCAAACAGAACAAGTATTGTTTCCTTTCAGGCTTCCTGAGAGGGTGAGTGTTGTGTGAGGGTGTGGATGAGAGTGTAGGAGTGAGAGTGTGAATGTGTGAGGGAGAGTGTGTGAGAGGGTTGGTGTGAGTGTGTGAGAGTGTGAGGTAGAGCACGTGAATGTGTAGGAGAGAGTTGGTGTGAGTGTGTGTGTGACAGAGAGTATGTGCGACAGTGTGAGAGGGAGAGTGTGTGAGTGTGTAAGAGAGCACGTGTGAGGGAGCGTCCATGAGTATATGAGGGAGAGAGTTGGGGTGGGTATGTGAGGGAGAGTGTGGGTTTGTGAGGGAGAGTGTGTGACTGTGGCATGTGTGAGTATGTGAGGAGAGTGTTGGTGTGAGTGCGTGAGGGAGAGTGTGTGACTGTGAGTGCATGTGTGAGGGGAGTAGTGGTGTGTGTGTGAGGGAGAGTGCAAGTGGGAGTGAAGGTTTCTGGGGCGGCAGCGCTTGTGGCGGCTAAGTGGTTACTGTGGGCTGGGGTGCCCGCCCAGGGCAGCTTATGGCATGGGGAAGGAATTCTCTGGGAACCCCAGAGGGCCTGGGCTGGCACCCCACCCACGGCGGGTGACCCGGCTGGGTGGTTGCTGCACTGAGTCAGCCCTTCTGGCCCGACTCTGTCCCTCCTCTCCGGGTCCTGTTGCCCTGGCAGGAGTGAGGGGCTGAGGAAGCCCTTCAGAACTACCTGTTATTTGCTTCAAACCACAGGATGACACAGCAAGCATGGGGGTGGTGTTCCTACCCCTCCCAGCTGCAGTTATGGAGGGCCAGAAAAAGGTTAAAGAGCAGTCAGAGCCAAGAGTGAAATCTGGGAGGGGGATGTGAACTCTGTTTACAAGGGGCGCCTGGGTGGTTCCATCGGCCAAGTGTCTGCCTTCAGCTCAGATGGTCTGTACAGCCCAGAGAGGTCTGTACTCTGAGCAAAGTCACACAGCAGAGCTGGGAACGAGTGGCCAGGAGGCAGCTGAGGTGTGGGTGGGGGCATCCTGTGAAGGAGGCCTCGGCTTCACAGCTGGTAGTCCCTCCTATGTCCATTGCCTACCTGTCCCCCCACTCCTTGGTGCTCCCTCTAGTCCAGGGAGAGGGTCTGGGTACCACCACCCTTTCTTCCCTCAACACTTCAGGTCCAGGTCAGACAGTAAATGGAGGTGGGTTTCCTGGAAGTCTTCCTGCTGGATCTTGGAACTTGGGGGTGATGCTTTGAACATCTTCGTTTTTATTTATTTTGGGTTATAGGCTATATATTCACTTAGTCAAAATTAAAAAGTTAAGAAAAGAGATGGCAAAAGGTATTTTCCCCCCAACGTAGCCCATACTCCACACCCTACTCCACCTTCTAGAGGCCCCCGCGATCACTGGCTCCCTGTGAATCCTGAGTCAGAGCTTCCCATCCCCTATGTTTTCCCTCTAGGAGAGGCTCCCGTGGGAGGTGGGTACAAGGACATGCCCAGCCATTGACGTTCAGGCCCGGACCAGGCACCCATTTGCCCTGGGGTGGTGGTGACCTCTTTCCTGGGTCTGAACTTGGCCCCAGCTTAACAGCATCCTGCTTGAGCCACTCAGGAGGGGTGGGGCCCATTGCTTCTCCTTTTCCACTGCCTAGAGCCACATCCCTGAAGCTCCCTGCCCTTCACCGAGGGGACCCAGGCACCTGACACCCTGAGCTGGGGCTACCCCAGTATCCTTTTATCTCCTGATGCAATTCATATACTTTTGCCAACCTCTTTCTTTCTCCTTGACAGTTCAAATCTCCATGGACTTGGGACGCCTGGCTGGCTCAGTTGGCAGTGCAGGCAACTCTTGATCTCGGAGTCGTGAATTCAAGTCCCACACTGGGTGCAGAGCTTACTTAACAACAACAACAAAAAATCCTCATGGACCTGTTAAGCACTTACTGTGTGCCTGAGCTGGCCTGGGGACACCAAGTGAAGGGGACACGCCCGCTCCAGTGAAGAGCTCACAGTGGCTGGGGAGAGGCCAGAAAGGAGAGGGATCATTCCAGCTTCAGATAGCCTATGCACCTTGGTGGGAGTTGGGTATTCTAAATCCCACATTAAAGAATCTGACAGGGGCACCTGGGTGGCTCAGCAGGTTAAGCCTCTGCCTTCGGCTCAGGTCATGATCTCAGGGTTCTGGGATCGAGCTCTGCATGGGGCTCTCTGCTCAATGGGGAGCCTGCTTCCCCCTCTTTATCTCTCCCTGCCTCTCCGCCTACTTGTGATCTCTCTCTCTCTGTGTCAAAGAAAGAAAGAAAGAAAGAAAGAGAGAGAGAGAAATAAATAAATAAATAAAGAAAGAAAGAAAGAAAGAAAGAATGAATCTAACAATGCCGGGTGTTGGTGAGCGCATTCAGTGAGCACACTTCTAGTGGTTGGTGCGAGGGTGAGTTAGAACAGCCACTTTGGAGAGTAATTCAGCAAGTCTAGGAAGATCTTCTCTGTGATCCAGCAATTCCACTCACTTTCTAGGTCCTCACTCTCAAGTAGCATATTTCAAAATTTTTGACAGTATCCTCAGTAAGCATACACCGCACGCTCACGACTGATTCAACTCCCACTCTGACAGTTACCCTGAGGACGTGTGAGACACATTATTTTCAAATCAGTTCTGAGTTTTAAAAATGCTCACCTTCGCCCGCTAAATTGGTTTGACCCACTGCTAGGTCTCAAGCCTGGGAACCGTGCTCCCACATGCATGCACAGGAGACAAGAAAGCTTACTGCAACATTGTTGTCACAGCAAAAACTGAAATGGAGCTTTCGTGATTACCAGCAGAATGGATAAAGAAATTGTGACTTGGTCAGGAAGTGGACTATCACACTGTGATACGCACATGGGGACACTGTCTAAATCCATCTTGGACGGAAAGCTCTGCAGAATGGTGGCATATTATGATTATGGTTCTTATACGCCTATATTATTTATGAGTACATCCCAAAGTGGTGTAAGTGTAATCCTGCACAAAATGATACCCACGTCAGGATAGGGGTTATCTCTGGAGGGAGAGGAAGGGGAATGGGGCTGGTGGGGGTATTGTAAAGGAACTGCAACTCAAGCTTTAAGGTTCCGTCCTTTTTTTAAAAGATTCTATTTATTTAAGGCGCCTTGAGTGGCTCAGTTGTTAAGCATCTGCCTTCAGCTCAGGTCATGATCCCAGAGTCCTCAGCAGGAAGCCTGTTCCCTTCACCTACTCCCTGCTGCTTGTATTCCCTCTCTCACTGTCTCTCTCTGTCAAATAAATAAATAAAATCTAAAAAAAAAAAGATTCTATTTATTTGTGAGAGAGAGTGAGCGAGTACAGGTGTGTCGGGGCGGGGGGCAGAGGGAGAGAGGGAGGGGCAGAGGGAGCAGACAAAGCAGACTCTCAGCTGAGCAATGTGGCTCCATCGCAGGACCCTGAGATTACCATCTGAGCTGAAGGCAGACACTTAGCCGATGGAGCCACCCAGGTGCCCTTAGGGTTCAGTTCTTAAAAATATATATATTGGAACTAAATTTTGTAAAATATGAGCATTTGACAAAGCTGGAGGAAAGGTACCTGGCACTCACTATATTTTTAATGTATTATTTTATTTTTTTAATTTCTTAAACTATTCCATAATAATACTTCGGGGACTGATGTTCCAGAACATCAGGGAAGGAGACTTTCTTATGACTGTGGGAATAGAGATGGGGGAGTGTAGAGGGAAGCCCATGAGCCCAGGCACAGGGCTGGGAGTGGGTGAGGTTCTGGGTAATGAGAATGAACACCGAGTCCTTCCTAACTGGGGACGCCATGCTGATGGCTTTATCCCACTTCCTTCCCATGTTGGCACCACATCTTCCCTATTTAACAGATGGAAACAGAGGCTGGGACTTGAACCCAGGCCTGTGAGTCAGAGCCTGTGTTCTTGAGCATGGTTCCTCCTCAAGGAGCAAGCTTTGTGTCCGCCCAGAGTGCAGGGGTGGGGAGGGGTGGAGACAGACAGGAGCTGTGATGTGTAGACTGGATTCTGTCAATGATGAGGACGTTCAGGAGGATTTCAAGCAAGGGAACAAGGGAGTCAACTCATTGTAGCTACAGCATCCGAACCTGTCTTTAAACAAACTCTAACTCAACTCAGAATCTAAAGGAGCTCACAGTGCCAGGCACCTGGGTGGCTCAGTCGGTTGGGCATCTGCCTTCGGCTCAGGTCATGATCTCAGGGTCCCGGGATGGAGGCCTGCACTGGGCTCCCTGCTCAGCGGGGAGTCTGCATCTCCCTCTCCCTCCACCCCCTCCCCACTTATGCTCTCTCTCTCTCTTTCCCTCTCCAATAAATAAATAAAATCTTAAGAAAAAACATTTTAAAAATAAAAATAAATAAAAGGGCTTACAGTGGAGTCGATTTGTCAGAAGCAGGTGACAGGGGCCTAGAGCCATAGCATGGATGCCACGTTCCAGAAAAATAACCTAGAAGCAGTGTGTGTGGCAGGAGGCTGGCAGAGGTGTCCCTCCTCAGTTGGATGAGAGTTGGGCTCTCCTCCCTCTTCCCCCCAGTCCTCCTGGTTGGTGGAGGGACAGAGGTACTGAGCACTCCCAGGCTGGATCTGGAGGGAAAACCGGTGGCATGTGCATCTGGAGGAGACAGGCCTGACCTCCACTTCCTGGCTGTGAGACCTTGGCTAAATTATGGAACTATCTATCTGAATCTCAGGAGGGGAGAGACATGGGTTCCTGGACGTAGCTGGGGCAAGGAAGGTACATGTCCCGAGTGCGGCCCCTGGAGAGGGTGCTTCTAGCACATTCCTCTCCATCCTTGCTGTGTGGGGTAGGGGGAAAGGCAACTGGGCCATGGCTGTAGCTCCATCAGAGCCTGGTGCTCACAGAGGACCCAGATGCAGATGGTTCCCTTCTATCAGTGGAGGCCTGACTTTTGGGAGCAAGAGAAGCTGTTCCCATAGGGCTCCAGGGATGGACACAGCCAGCTCCAGTGCGGTGTGGGAGTACTGGGGAGAGTACTGGGCTGCCCGTCCAGGGCTGACCTCCTGACTCCCGGTTAGGTGAATACACGGTGTGACCTTGAGATTTGGTGCCTTCTCTCGGCTTTTGTCATTTCTTTTTGGCAGAGAAATCTGGATGAGGTTTTTCAGACTGCAGTTAAATGTTTGGCACATTTAAAAAAGCAATCAAATGGGTCACAATCAGTATTGGAAAACCAAACAAAATACAGAAATAGAACAGAAAATATCAGAGTGCATTGCCTGCAGGTCATAAGGGTAAGTATTGTTTTCTGCAACTATTGTAACATGTATTTATTCCTGTGGGCCCTGGTAAGAAACTGTAAAACAGGGAACTCAGCTATCCCAGAGGTGGCCCCCCTCCCACCGTCTAGGGGTCTCTGTGAAAGAGCCACACACCCAGGGTCTTTTCATTCCCTTGGGTCAGCAGCTGTCTCTTGGCTCTCAGCGGCCTCCACCCATCCCTGGGTCTCTCTTCTTCCTGCTTCAATCCAATCCCCTCCTCCCTTTCTCCCAGGGACAACCCCCCACCCCCTTCCCAGGAAGTCCGGGTGGGGGTTTCTGAAGACGGTAAACTTGATCCAGTGGGGGTGGCCGAGAGCACTCGGTCCCAGGAGTTAAGATAAAAGGACTAAAAAGAAACACCCAAACACCCGGGGGATAGAACGGAAAGTAGGCGAGCTGGGGACGTGGGTTGGAGGGCAGGACTTCGTGAGCCACAGCTCGGCGGCGACACCTCAGCGGGTCACTCCCAGAGGGCCAGTACCGCCTTGTCATTGTTGGCACTCGGTTCGCTATTAACTAGGGAAGGTAGCTTTCTCTTTCGCCACCTCACCGCCCCCCCTCCCTTTTAAAAGAAAGATAGAAGGAGCCAAGAGTTTTGGAGCCAACTCCTGGAGAGGGAGCGGCTGAACTGATTCGGAAGTTGGATCTCTTTGTACACAGGAATGCGGAGAGAAAAAAACAAAACCCACCCCATTGCTTCATTTCCCCTCCAAGCCCCAGCGCTTTCTATTGTGCAATGAAAAGGCTTTTTCACGTTGAGAAAAATGAATCCCGATTTGCGCTGCGAAGGCATGAGCGCGCCTCTCCGTGAGAGACGGCTCTCAGCTGGGACGCTCTCGGGTCCTCCGCGCGCGGGTGGAGGTAGCGCCTGCCGGGGGGCCGGACCCTGCACCCCGCACTGGCTCTCACCGACCCGAGGGCAGAGGAGTAAATAGCCCAGGGAACCCCGATGGCAGAGAGCCCCCCGCTACGGCTGGGCTTCCCGGGGATGGCGGTTCCGCTAGTCTGTTTGGGAACTCGCTGGAGTTGGAACTCCGAACCGGGGAGCCCGCAGGAGCCCCAGGGCTCCTCGGAGTTGCGCGGGTCAGACGGCCGGTCCGTGCCCGGGAGGCCTGGCCCTGGACGCGCGAGGGGCGCAGGGCACAGGGAGGCGGGCAGGCGCACATGGGTGCGGGCGAGCCGGCTGCGGCGGGGTGCGGGGGGGCCGGGGTGTGGCTTCCCCGCCTCCCGGGCGGGATTTGCATGTGTGTGTGGCGGCCCCAGACTTCCTGCTCCTTCTACGCTGCAGGTACGCGCGGGCCGGGCCGGGCGGGCGGGCGGCGGGCGCGCCGAGACGCGGGCACCTCTTCACCCGGACGCCACCAGCGGCTCCCGGGCCGCCCCGCGCCGCCTTCCGCCCCGGTGGCCGCTAGCCCGTCCCGGCCGCGCGGAGCGCCCTGCTCGCGGGTGGGGGCGCGCCCCTCCGGCCTCCGCGGTCATCTCCGTCCTCTGCACCGAGCCTGGCCGCGCGCCCCTTGGCGCCCCCACCGCCCCGGGTCCCCGGCGGGCCGCAGTCATGAGCGAGATGTCTAGCTTTCTCCACATCGGGGACATCGTCTCCTTGTACGCCGAGGGCTCCGTCAATGGCTTCATCAGCACTTTGGGGTGAGTGAGCAGGGTTGGGGGGGCGGCAGGGAGGGGGCGCCGTGGGCCCTGGTGCCACTTGCGTGCGTCCTGCCGCCCCCCCCCATAGAGAACCTGGAAGTCCCCAACTTCAAGGAGTGGGGTAACGGCTCGCCTCCTTTTTTTAGAGAAAGGAAGTTCAGTGTTTGCCCAGATAGAAGTCGGGGACCCTGCGGGAGTTGGTAGGGGACACCCCTCCGCGAAGCCTCCACCCTCGAGCGCTCGCCCTTCTTCCGAGCTGGAGGAGAGGCCGAGACTTCCTCTGCAGGTGGTCCCGGGGCCGGGCAGGTGGGTGGCTGCGGCCTGAGTTGGGGAAAGGCATCCGGGCCTGGAGGTGACGGGCTCTGGGGGTGGGGCGGAGCTGTGGGGGAAGGCAGGCCCACCCCGGAGCCCGGAATCCTCAAGTTACCGTCTGGGCCCGTCACACCTTTGAAGGGTCGCACCTTTCCCTTTTAGCTCTTTGCTGCCCTGCCCCCTCTTCAGTAGGAGTGCCTCCTCTAGCCCTCCCCTAGCAGGAGTCCCAGGTCCTGGCCCGCTGCCCCTCTCCCCGCCTCTCCCTGTCAATTTCCTGCGCGGCTCATCTGGCGCCCCTGGGTCCCCGGTCCCAGGATCTAGCGAGCACTTTACAAACATTAATTAATTCTGGCCGTCACCCCCCAGGGTCTGGCCAGCAGGGAATCTATTCAAGTCCCGGGAGAGGCCTAGGCCTGAAGCAGGCCTAGGGCAGGAAAGGAATTAGGCAGAGCGAATAGGTTTATCTTCAAAGGAGCAGTTGGGTGAGTGGCTGCGGGTGGGGGTAGAGTGCTTTCTCTACCTTTCCAGCCAGGCTCCAGGGCACAGCCTGCTGCCTTTGTCCCATTTTCAGTCTGGGCACTTGGGTTAAACTGTCTCGTCCCCACCACACCAAGCTGTCCTTTGGGATAAATCCTCTTCTGTTCCCCCTACTCATCAGGACACCAGCCAGCCACAAGGTGCGTCCTCTGGGGGGGCTTTGGAGGACCAAAAGTCTGACTCTGGACCTGGCCGGGCCCTGAGCCTGAGAAGTGGGAGTCACCCGGCTCTTGGTCTCTCCCAGGGTTGTTGGGAGTTTGGTTCTAGTCCTGGTGGAAAGGGAGTCCAGCCGGCTGTGGGGGTTGGAGGGCTGGCTCTGCCAGCAGGGGATTCTGACTGGGAATTCCAGCATACCTGTTCTCCTTATCTCAGCATCCTTTGTGACTCTCTCATTCTCCTCCCTATTCAGATGGGGAATCCCCAGCCACAGGTCACCCCCCCAGCCCCCCGCACCCCACTAGATTTGACTGATCTGGCTCATCTCCGCAGAGGAGGGGGCTGGAACCACATCTGGGCCAGCATCTGTGCAGGCCGGAGAGAGTGGGGGGTGCTGTGGGGGAGATGGGGGGAGATGGTGGAAGCCGCCCTCCCTCCTAGTGTCTGAAGGGCACTGGGGGCTTTTGGGAAATGATCAGCTTCTCTGTTGCTTAGTGCCTGGGTCAGGGCTGAGCACAAAGTGGGTGGTTTTTTAAGTACGCGTGAGATCTGTTAGCATCCAGAGACGCACGGGAGATTCTGTCGTCTCTCAACATAGCTTCTTCCTGCCTTGGCCCTTCCTGCCCCTGGAAGCTGCTTCCTCCAGTCCACTTTGACCCTGGGGCAGGACCTGGTGACCCCTGAGAGGGCTTCTTTCCGGGGTTCCTGTTCCCCATGCAAACTTCTCCGACAGCTCCCGACTTTCCATCGATGGATGTCCATCTCCCAGCTTAGCGTTCTAGCACCCTAACTTGATTTTCTATTTTTTTCCCCCCACCTTCCCTTTCACAGCCTCTGAAGCTCTAGGTGTGTGAGGCTACTCTGATTCCCGGAACCTACCCCACACTCTAGGTCTCTTTACCTTTGCTCCTGTGTTGCCCCCGCCCTTCAGCCCGCCTCCACCTGGGTAAATCTGACCCACCCTCTAAGACCTAGTACTAAGTGACCTCTTTTGAGAGATCCAGCTCCTCCTCCCACAACATGGCAGTTAACCCTTCTTCTTCTGTGCTTTGCACAGCTTTGCACAGCTTTGCACAGCTTTCTCTCTGGTATTGTGTTGTTTCATGATTATTTGCAGATTTCTCTGTAGGGCCATCCAATGCTGGGTCATTTGCCAGGATTAACTAATTTATTACACCATTCATCCACTCAGTGTCCACAGTCAGTGTCCTGGGCACTGGGGACTTGGTGGCCACTAAGGGAGCAGTGTGTCCCACCTTCTTGGAACTTAGAGTCAATGGGAGAATGATTTCCAAGCCCTACTGAGTCTTTGCTACTCAAAGGGTGGTCCATGGTCCAACAGCATCGCCATTCCCTAGAAGCTTGCTGGATAGACAGGATTTCAGACCTGTACCCATCCCTCAGAACCTGCACGCTGATCCCTGTGGGATTTGGTGCCTTAAAGTGTGAGCTGCTTTACTCTAAGTCAAACTCTGCCTCATCCTTGCCAGCATCTACCTCCCTTCTCCTCCCTTCCCTTCCCTTCCCTCCCCTCCCCTCCTCTTCCCTCCCTTCCCCTCCCCTCCCCTCTCCTCTCCTCTCCTTTATTCCTTTCCTTTTCCTTCCTCCTTCCCTCCCCGCCTTCCTTCCTTGATTTTATTTATAAGAGCCAGTGAGCCTTGGCCCAAGCAGGGGGAGAGGCAGAGGGAGAGGGAAAAGCAGACTCCCCACCGAGCAGGGAGCCTAATGTGGGGTTCAGTCCCAGGACTCTGGAATCATGACCCGAGCTGAAGTCAGACGCTTAACTGACTGAGCCACCCAGGCGCCCCACTCACCAGAATCTTTCTGCCTCTATCCTTAACTCTGGTCCCCAGTGGCCTTCATCCTGGCTCATGTCTGTGAACCCTAGAGGCTGATTTGACTGAGTTCCCGGGCTAGCCCAGGACTTGGTGTCCAAGAGGTGCCCAATAAGGGCTGGATGAAATGAATGTGTTGAAGAAGGGGGGCGGCCTTGGCGGGCAGAGGGGCTGGTCAGCTGGAAGATGGAAAGAGGGGTGTTGGGGGAGCAGGGAGTCTGAAGCAGCCTTCAGATTCTGGCCAGACTCTACGGGGAGAAGTGGAGGAGGCCAGTTCGACCTGCCTGAATAATTCGAGCTCCTGGTGAAGATTGTACATTAACTCTGGCTTGGAAGGGTGGGAGGGTCTGGGCAGTAGATCCTGGAGCAGGTCGAGACCTCGGCGGGGAGGGGAAAGCAGGCCCACGCCTGTTCTTGGCAGGAGAGTGTGGCCAGGGCCACTGGCTCACACCTCACCCTGGGTGGAAGGCAGGAGAGGCCAGGGCTGGAGTGACTGATCGGGGCCAGGGAAAGGTGGAGGATTCCATGTGGCTCCTGGCCACAGCTGTGTGCAGTATGCGGGCTGGGCCCCTCAGAGTCTGATACCCAGTTCTTTGAAGATTTCTCTTCAAGGCCTCTCTCGCTGAACGGACAGAGGGGTGGGCCCCAGCCCACAGAGTATAAGTTGGGGAGTGTAGGTGACCTGGGTCTTGAGGCTGAGCTCCCAACATTTGTCAAAGTGCCTCAGAGCACCATCTGGAGGCTCTTGGGGCTTCTGGGCCTGTATCCCCAAGGTTTGGGTGATCACAGAGCGTAAGGTCAGAAGGGGTCCCTCTCTCCTTGGGCTTCCCTGTCCACCTTCCAGCCTGATTCACTTCCCTAGGAGGGTGGGCCCTGGAGGCCAGCACCGAAGAAGGGAAATTTGGTAAATGTGGAGGAAGCCTTGGGTCTCCAGGGTCAGGACCCTTGAGTTAGTAGCCCCAGGGGTGCAGCTCTCTGCTGCTTTGTCACTAACTCGCTGGGTGATTTTGGCAAGGCCCTGCCTTCTCAGAGTGTGTTTCCCGCAGCCTGGATGTCCTCTAGAGGTGCTTTATTTGCACTGAGAACCCCCTGGGATCTTTACAAAAATTTCAGCTTCTGAATCCCAGGTCTGACCAACTGTATCAGTATTTCTAGGGCTGGGGTCTGAGGGTTGGGTTTCTTAAAAGCTCCCCAGTGATTTTACCTGGGGTGGGACTTCCTGATCTAAGGGCCCTCGCTGGCTGACAGGCTATGAGGAGGCCTACCTGTTGGATCCACCCATCCCTTGGTCCAGAGAGCCCATCTCTTAGCCCTCATCAGACTTCAGTAAGTCATTCAACAAACATTAACTGAGCTTTGTGCCAGGCACCGTTCTAGTCATGGGGGAACCCGGAGTAACCAAGATAGAGTTCCAGCCTGTTCTAGTCTCTACACAGGGGAGCTGGGTGAGGTCTGTAAGGGCCCTTTGAGCCTGAAGTCCCTGAGACACATATAATCCCAGAGGTGTGGGGGTATGGGGGAGGGCACTGACCCTCCCTGCAGACTGCATTCCTGGGGCAAATTTCAGACTTGTCTTTGGCTTTCTTTTCATTGTGATTTCCCTGGAGGGATTGGAACTCCCGCTGTCCTGTGCTCCAGGGCAGGGTCTTGACCTCAGCTAGGCCTAGTCACACAACTCATTTTTTAAAAATACATATTTGAGGGCATGTGGGTGGCTCAGAGGGTTAAGCCTCTGCCTTCAGCTCAGGTCATGATCCCGGGGTCCTGGGATCGAGCCCCACATTGGGCTCTCTGCTCAGCGGGGAGCCTGCTTCCTCCTCTCTCTCTGCCTACTTGTGATCTGTCAAATAAATAAATAAAATCTTTAAAAATACATATTTTGGGGGGGCGCCTGGGTGGCTCTATCGGTTGAGTGTCTGACTCTTCATCTCAGCTCAGGTCTTGATCTCAGGGTTGTGAGTTCAAACCCCAGCGCTTGAACACAAAAACAAAAAACACACACTTAAAAAAAAATACATATTTTTTTGTTCAAAAATAATGTATGTCCCATGGAGAAAACGGAAAAAATGCAAATAAAAAATTGTTTGATACTGCTGTAACTTATATGGACATTCTTTTCTTTTTAAATTTTTTTATAAACACATAATGTATTTTTATCCCCAGGGGTACAGGTCTGTGAATCGCCAGGTTTACACACCTCACAGCACTCACCATATATGGACATTCTTTATGTGGATGTTCTGGGGTGTTTTTTTTTTTTGTTTTTTTTTTTGGTGTGTTTTTACTTTTATCTACACAAACATTTACAGAATGATGTCAGACGGCAAATACGGCTTTGTATCCTGTCATTTTGGGGAGATACGTTAGGCTATATTTTCCTACACCAGACAGGCCATTGTTACAGCCGCATAGCATCCCACCGTACCATAGGGTGTATCCTCATTTATTCAAGCTACTCTGGTATTGGGCATTCAGGTTGTTTCTGAATTTCTGCATTATAAACAATCTGCCCAGAACATCCCGGCCCATACATGCCCGGACACTTGTCCAATTACCCTCTCAGGCTAAACTCCCAGAAGCGGAACCCTGTTTCCCTCACAGGCTTGGACTCTGTTGGTTTCTCTGGTGGTAGCGGTGATCTGTCAAGGTGACCCTTCATCCCAGGGCGCCTGGTCCCGCTTCATATCCTCAGTTTGAGAGTGTTGTCCTAGGGGGCGTGGGGAGAAAGACCAGCCTCCGCCCTTGAAGTTGGGCGCGGTGACTATGATGGAGAGGGGGTAACTCGGGGAGAGGAGCTGGGTGGGGGTTGCTTGAGGACACAGGCTTCCACCGTGGGACCCAGGGACCCAGGCTGCATCCCCTCCCCGGCCCTAAAGAATGTTGCTGTAGTCACTTGCTCCCACTCTGCCCTGCCCTACATTCCTGACCCTGCCCCCCCTCCCCGACTTGGCCTGATGGGGCTGTGGGGTGGGTGGGGCAGTGGCTTGGGTTGGGGGGTGGGGCGCTGTGCTGGATTTTCGGGTGGGACCACACCAGCCTTCTGCTGTCTGCTTGAGGGGAGGGGTCTGGGTTTCCATTATCCCTGAGTCGGGGCCTGGAAGGCCCTGTAGTCTTCCTGGGACCTGTGGTCCATGCTTCCTCGCCCCCTATTTGGAACTGGGGGGGCTCCTCCCTGGAAGCAGGGGCTGTGAGAGAGGAAGGGAGGAGGTCTGGGAGAGCGGAGGAGGGCAGAGCCCAGATCTATGGTAAGTTCATCACAGGCCTCTGAGAGTGAGCTCTGAGCCACCGTGAGTGTGTCACGGCGGTGGCCCCTGGCATTAGCACCCACACTTACAGTTCCCTGCAGTGGACACCGCTGGTGTAGCGAGGCTTAAAGGACTTGCCCGGGGTCACATAGCAGGGGCTGCAGGGCCCTTCACACCAGCGATGGTGGGCGCAGAGATGAGTCTAGGCCTTGACAGCACAGAGAGCCCAGGGCGTGGGGTGGGAATACTTGGGGAGACAGGCAGGAGGGACTTGGCAGGGGACTAAAATGATCCTAGTGGTGGCATGTGAACGTAGGTATTTTGGGGGCTGGCAGGTGGGCCGAGTCTGAGGAGGCAGTGAACAGAAATCTCAGCCCTGGAGGCGCCCCCCCACCCCCACCCCATGGTGCAGGTGCTGGGGAGACACCTGCGTGTATTTGGTTCGCAAATCCCTCCCTCCCCTCAGCCAGCCAGCTAGCACCCCTTCCTCCAGCCTGCGGGAGTGCTGTCCTCTCCAGGCTGTGAGCTTAGAAATGGGTGACGGGGGATCTAGGTCATGGTAGGCAGAATTAAGTCTGTGTCTCAGAGATGCTGCGGCTGCTCCCACAGTGGGTAGACATCACTGAGCTTTTATGGTGGGTGGCTCTCGCCTTTATATGTCACTGTGGCCCCTCGCCACATATAATCCAAGGAAAGTAGAAAGAACTGTTTAGAACACCCATATGCCTACTACTTAGACTTAATGATTGTGCACATTTTGCCATACGTGATGCATCTATATTTTTGCTGAAGTATTTTAAGGTAAATTATATAATTGCACGTTTTTAACCTCTCAATACTTCATTACACAGCTGTAAGGAATAAGGATATGTTCCTGGGTAACCACAGTACCTTCATCCCAACCTTTGATAACTTCCTAATCGCACCCAATGCCCTGTCTGCACTCAGATGTGCCCCATTGTCCTCAGTCTTTCTTTCTTTGTTCTTTTTTTTTTTTTTTAAAGATTTATTTATTTATTTGTCAGAGAGAGAGGGAGAGAGCACAGGCAGACAGAGTGGCAGGCAGAGGCAGAGGAAGAAGCAGGCTCCCTGCCGAGCAAGGAGCCCGATGTGGGACTCGATCCCAGGACGCTGGGATCATGACCTGAGCCGAAGGCAGCTGCTTAACCAACTGAGCCACCCAGGCATCCCTGTTCTTTTTCTTTTTTAAGATTTTATTTATTTATTTGACAGTGAGAGAAAGAGAGCACAAGCAGGGGCAACGGCAGGCAGAGAGAAAGGGAGAGGGAGACGAAGGCTCCCCACTGAGCAGGGAGTCTGATGCGGGGCTCGATCCTGGGACCCTGGAATCATGACCTGGGCTGAAGGCAGACGCTTAACCCACCGGGCCACCCAGATTCCCCTCTCAGTCTGTCTTCAACCAATGGTTTCTTTAGTTCAGGGTCCAGTCAAGGTCCACATGTTACATTTGCTTCTTAGGCCCCCACCTCTTTCTTTCCCACGATGATACTGAGTTCCTGACAAGACAGGGCTGGTTATGCTGCAGACGGTCTCACTTTCTGGATTTGTCAGGGCAGCTTTCGCTCCTGTTTCCCAGAGAGCTCTGCGGCAGTCTGGAGCCGGGTGGGCTGGGCCTCAGGGCCTGCTCTGAGGAGTCCTGAGGCCTGAATTACTCTGTCTTGCAAGACAGGCTGAGCCAAGGTCCGGGTTATGGAGAGCAGGAGAAAGGCCTAGGCCGGGCAAGGCCTGTGGGTGAGGTGAAGGCCGGCCAGCTGGACGGCCCCTGCTTTCACATTCTCTGTCCCTTCTCAGCTTTCCCTCTTGTCTCTCCAGCTCCTGGTCCCTCTTCCTAGCCTAATGGGTGCATTTCCCCGTGCACCCAGCAGCCCTGTTGAGACCCCAGCACTTGCCAGAGCCCACCAATCCTGAGAGCCAAAAACCCAGGCCTGTGGGCAGAGGCAGCGTCCTGAAGCCATGCACATTAGTCAGGGATCTTTATTTCTAGTGAGCCCAAAATTCATTCATTTTTGCCACCTCCGTGCCTCACTGGGAAGATTCTTGAGGTTCTCTGAGTGTGTGGCTTACTGTCCTTTCTAGACATAAGCTCTCTGAAGAGGAAGCTTACCTGCCTGCCCCTTGGTCCAGACAGTCTATCTCTCTTAGCCTTCATGAGACTTTGTGAAGTCATTCAACATTTACTCATCCAGGCTTGTTCTGTATACCGGTCCCTCTGGTGGCTAGTGGTGGATCTTTGGTACAGAAAGATACGTAGAGGTCAAGTAAATGGATGGTTTTCAGGGATGCAGAAATGAATTTCCTTTCTTGGATGAGCAGGGATCCCTGCCAATGAACCAGGGTTCCTGTCCCAACATCCCTCCCCACCCCCATCTAGTGGGTGTGACTTTGGTATTTGGCAAAAGGGACTCCAAGGCCAATATGAACCACCCGCCAATCCCAGTATTCTAACAGTGCCCACATTGGGAGTGGCCGTTCTTGGGTCTGGCCTAGATTTGTGGGGTGGTGGCCAGTGTCCTGGGCTGGGAGTCAGAGACCTGGGGTCTGGAACTGGCTGTTCCTTTAACTTGTGTGACCTGAGCCAGTCAGTTTCCCCTCCATGCCTCAGTTTCCAAGCTGGCTTGGGGAGGGAATGTCTAGAGTCCCTCAGGCATTTCTCAGTCCAGGGTTCCCAGTCTTGTGCCTGCTCTGATGGTGGGTGCAGGCTTTGATTCAGGCTCTTCTGATAGTCACTTGCCCCACTTCTAGCTCCCTTCTTCCTCTCCCTTATCTAATCTTTTCAGATGGCATCGACCCGCCCCACTGCCTTTTCTATTACTCCTACCTGGATCTCAAAGTCCAGTCAGGGCAGAAGGGGGCCACGCAGGTCCCTGGACACATCTACCTTCTTTTCCCTCTGACCAAGGTCTTGGGGTGCAGACCCTATGGGCATTTCAGGGATAGCATCCTCCTCCACAACTTTGTAGAGCAGAATTGGCAACCATCTCCTCTTCAGAGGGTCCAGGGCAGCCCTGCCCACAGGCCTCCTGCTAGACCCCTCCCCACTAATCCTCATCCCACTGCCCACTCTGCCCACTCCCTGTTGGGCCCTGCAAGTCCAGACTCAAACTGGCTTTGTGCCTCCCAGCAAAGGGAAGGCTCCTAGCAGGAAGTGTTCTCTGGGCTGGCCCTCAGGTGGTCTAGGACATGGCTCCTGTCCTTAGGGCACTCAGCATGGTGGGTATGAGCTTCCTGACCCCACCCAAGCACATAATGGCTTCCCTGTAAGGTTTTGTTGAATGGATGGAGACCTAGCTTGTACATGTGTCATCAACTCACCAGCTCTGTGGGCTGAGATGGGGGAGGCGGAGGCGGCCTTTAATTTTACTCAGTGAACCTCACCCTGAACTGTAGTAAGAATAGAATTAGGTATTGGATGTAAAAACAGCTTATAAATTAAAACACGTTTAGCACTCTGGGAAGTTGGTTTTTCTTCTGTGGACGTGTATCTGCTGGTACCTGCTTTTAGATGAGGGGCGGTGTCGGTGGTGGGACCAGGCGAGGAACTCTGCAGGAGCCTAAGCGCGGCCCTGAAGATGGCAGGACTTGGCAGGACTTGGGACAGGGTTTCTGGTGTGCAAACACCTGGAGGTGGGGACGATGAGATCAGCGGCCTGGCAGAGGGTGGGAGACCTAGGGAGGAGACGGAGGCGCTCGGGAGGGGAGGGGTCCGGGTGGAGTGAAGCGTGAAGCGACGAGGCTACTCCCCGCCCCCCCCCCCCCCCCCCCCCCCCCCCCCCGCCCGCAGAGCTCGGCTCTGGTTACAGTGCCAGGTGCTTACCCGAAGCACCTGTGACCCGTGTTCGGCTAGTTTTATAAACCCAGATGCCCCGGTGCGGGAGAGTGGGGGGTACAAGCCCGGGACGTGGGTGCCACGTGGGGGGGACAGGTCGAGTCGCGGAGGGGAGGAAAGCGCGGACGCGGCGCACGTCACCCTCCCGCCCCCGCGCGCGCCTGCAGTTGAGACAGGCCGGGGCGAGGCGGCGCAGCGCGGCGCGGCGGGGCGACGGCTGCACGTGGGGTGGCCAGTTTCGTTGGGCGGCGGGGGCGGGGGCGGGGCCTGGCGGCGGGGGCGGGGCAGAGGTGGGATCTGGCGGCGGGGGGCGGGGCCGGCCGTGGCCTGGTGGGTGAGAGCGCGGTGCCGACCCGGGGTAGGAGGGCTCCTAAGGGAGCCCTCGCTGGGCGACCACTGTAGCTGGCCTGACTTGGGCTGCCCCCTGAGGCGCCGCCTCCATCAGAACTTAACCTGTCATCTTGGGCCTCCTTCTGGCCTCAGGTCTCCCTGCAGCCCATCTGATAAGCGTTTCCGTGCTTATCTATTAATGGTTTCTCCAGGCACCCCTCCCGCCCCTCCCGCCCGATAGCACCTTCCTGGGTTGCTTCAGTCCTCCTGAGTAAACGCGCAGGAATGGAGGGAGGCTCTCCCGGGGGCGCTTGGGGTCATATGGTACTCTAAACACCCTGCCCATGGCTTCTTTGCTTACAGGCTAGGTGGGGAGCTGCCCTAAGCACCAGGTGGGAAATAAAAGGATGAGTAGGGCAAGGTGCCACCCCTCAGACGTTTCTGGGAGAATGTACGGAATGTAGCCCAGCGTTCGTGGGCGATGTGGATTCTGCTGGGCCGGGACCCACACCTGGAGGACGGAGGATGTGAAATGTTAGAGCCAGGAGAACCTCCGAAAGTCCGATCTACTGATCTTGTTCCCCTGATACCTTCGGGAAACACACCTGCCTCTTTTCTCCTTCTACCTGGCTTGCTTCTTTGCTTTGGCCCCTCCTACAGAACGTTCCTGTCCCTTCTCAGCCCGCAGGTTGAGAGTGTTTTCCTTCTCACCTTGTCTGAAGTTCTCTTGGAGGCCGTCTTCCCCTCCTGATCAATCCTTCCCTTTCCCTGTGTTGTCTCAGCTCACACTCCCAATATATGCCCTGCTTTGCATGCTGGGGCAATGGGGGGGAGGGGCTGAGTTGGAGACGTCAGGGCTTCAGAAGCTATGTTAGAGTGGGAGGGGACAGGTGGGCATCCACATAATGACCAGGCAGATTTGTGCCAGGGGGATTAGGAAAAGCACGCCAGGCATCTGAATTTGTGTGTGTTTTTCCTGCACGTGTGGCCCAGACGAGGAGTTCCCAGGGGAGCCATGGTGGGGTCAGAGTGAGGGTGGGTTTTTCCTCAGACAGAGAGTCTCTGAGGAGGTGGCCTCCCCCAAGGCCTTGAATGCTGTTGATAGGGGCTGTTGGGGATGGCCCGAGCCTGTCCTCAGCCACACTGACTTCCATGATGCCCTGTGGCTGTCCAGCACCTCTGGCAGTGCAGGGTCCCCGGCCAGGGCCTGTGCTTCCTCCCTTCCCCCATCAAAACGCATCCATCCCGTGTCTCCTCCCTTCAGGGCCTTGCTAAGAGACAAGCAGCTAATCTGATTCACTAATGTCTTACAGGAAATTCTATGAATTATTCAAGGCTCAGTACAGCTCCTGGCTCTTCTTTCACACTTCCTCTGATTGGCCAAGCTCTGACCTGTTCCTTCCCTGGATTCGGACAAAATCCACAGCTGGTACCACCAGTTGGCATTCATACATATTCTTTATATCATAAACTCTTCTGAGTGTGTGACTTGTCTTCCCAATGAGATTTGAAACTCCCTGAGGCAGGGGCCTTACCTTTTGCTTTTCATCTACTTTCCTTAGAAGCTGGTAAAGTGAATTAACTCACTCACTGTGTGTTCCCTGTGTGTGTGGGTGCTCTATGCCAGGCAGTGGTCTAGGTCTGGGGGTACCGCAGGAAGCAAAATGGACCCATCCCTGTCCTCATAGCTCTTTCATACCAAGTCGGGGCTGGGGGTGTAACCAAAATAAAGAAGTAAAAAATACAGCAGGCCAGGTGGTGAGAAGTACTATGGGAACAGTGAGGCGGGGAGGACCCTAAGGAGTGTGAGAAGGAACAGTTCTCAGTTTTAAAAAGGAGGGTGTTCAGGGTGGCCGGTCATTTGAGCAGCATCTGAAGAAAGGGAGGGAGGGAGGGAGGGAGGGAGCCAGGAGGGTGACTGGGGGCAGACAAAAGAAGCAGCACCTCCTGTCTTGGAAGGTGTGGGGAGCCTGGAGGAGGAGGGCTGTGGGCTGGAGTGGAGTGGGCAAAGGGGCCGGGGAGGGAGATGAGGTCAGAGAGGTGAGGGCTGGATTGTGTGGGTTCAGGCCATTGTGAATTCTTGGCTTTTACATGGAGATGGGTAGTTCTGGAGGGTTCTGAGCAGAGGACCGCCCTGATCTGACTCACCTTTTAAAGGAAAGGTATGCGTGCTATGTGGGGAATGGGTATTATGGAGACAAGAGGGACATCTGGAGTTCGATGAGGAGGTGGTTACCCACATCCAGGGGACAGCCAGCCAGGTGCTGGTGGCAAAGATGAGAAGGGGTAGGATTCCGCACATATGGTGAAGATAGAGCCCATAGGGTTGCCTCACAGATGGGGTGTGAGAAGCAGATGGAAGAGGAGCCAAAGATTGGCCCAAGATTTTTGGCCCAAGCAACGAGAAGAATGAAATTGCTGTCAACTGAGATGGGGAGGGCTTCAAGAGGAGGACATTTAAGTGGTATATCAGGAACTCAGTTTTGAACCTGCCGAGTCTGAGATGCCCGTGGACATCCAGGTGGAGGTGTTTAGAGCTGCGGTCTGGAGTTTGTTGGGAGGTGGATGTGGGAGGCATTGGTCAGTGTCTAAAGCAGTCCTTTGAACCCATGAGTGTGGCTGAGATGCCTAAGGGAGTGTGAGCAGATGGAACGGGGCAGAGGGCCAAGTGCTGATCTGGTACTGGGGGCCGGGGAAAGGGAAAGAGACCAAGGTGGGGGGGGGGTGTCCTCGAAGAGCAAGCTGCCTTTCCCCTCCTCATCGTTGTGAAGTCCTGCCCAACATCCGCTCTGACGCCGCTCAGCCTGGCTTCAAAACCCAGTCCTTCTGCTTGCTGGCTATGTCCCTGGCCCTATGGTTTACCTCTCTGGACTCGGGCTTCTCTGCCCGAATATGGGGCAGAGAATGGAAACAGTAACAATGGAAATAATAACAATAATAACAAAATAGATTTAGGGGTGCCTGGGTGGCTCAGTTGTTAAGCGTCTGCCTTCAGCTCAGGTCATGATCCCAGGGTCCTGGGATCCAGCCCCGCATCCGGCTCCCTGCTCAGCGGGAAGCCTGCTTCTCCCTCTGCCTGCTGCTCCCCTGCTTGTGTTCTTTCTCTAGCTGTGTCTCTCTCTGTCAAATAAATAAAATTTTTAAAACAGCAGCAGCAACAACAACAAAATAGATTTAGAGAATTAAATAACAATATATGAAAACATTAGACGCAAAATCCTGCTTACTTTTGTTATTCTTATGGATCACATTGAGCAAAGTGCTGGTGATGTCCAAGGGAAAAACAGCGGCCTGTCCTCAAGGAACCCAGAGTGTAGATAGGGCAAATAGTGGCAGTAGGAAGAGACATAGTGGCAGCAGAGTCCAGGACCAAGTGCTGTGGGAATACGGGGGAAGACGGCCCAGTGGGAGGGAGGGCACTGGCCAGGGAAGTTTTCACAGAGTTGAGAGAGGGGCTGAGGGCAGAAGAATACATGAGGTCTGCTAGGTTTGGGTCTTGGTGGGGAGCCAGGGTGGGCTGGGCATGAAGGGCATCACGGACTGCCACTGCAGAGGTGGTCACCTCTGTAGGGATGAGAACTCCAGGGACCTTGGGATCAATGCAGGGTTTAGCCTGGTTTGAGCAGGAAGTTGTGAGGCTAGCTGGGGAGTGGGTAGAGGTCAGATCACAAAAGACTTTGTTAGCCAACCCAAGGAGGAGAGGAGGGGGTTTTGGAATCCGCTCTGTGACTTCAGGCAAATTATCTCACCTTCAAACTCATTTTCCTCTTCTGTAAAAAATGGTGTTAATGACTAGACCCTGTGGGGAAGTTGGTGAAAATTCAGAGGGAACAGCTGTGAAGTGCTGAGATGGACTTGGCCTCTGAAAGGGTAGATGATCATCACAGTATCCTAGTGCCTGGGATGGCATTAAAGACTTAAATGCAGGAATGGGTGGATGGATGGATGGATGGATGGGTGGATGGTTGAATGGGTCAGTGGGTGGTTGTCTTCCAGAGATTCAGGATTAATTCCAGTTGTGGCTTAAGAGCAGGGATTTGGGGCCCTAGGGTAGTTCGAAAAGGAGGGTGTGGAATGGGGCCTGACTGGAGTTGAGAAGGTATTAGGTTTGTTGTGTGGTCTTTGAGACCAAAGGATGGTCCCCCTAGTTTGGTGTTTCATAAGCTTCTCCCATCTGTCCACCTGTCTTCCAGTCTTTCTGTGCTTCTGTTTGTATCCTACTTATTTTTCTGTCTGCTTATCTTTTCTCTTCTGCTCTCTCTGTGTCTCCCCTCTACCCTCTCTGAGTCTCTCTGACTTTGTCTCTGTTTCTCTTAGTCCTCTTCCCTTTCCTTCCTGCATTGCCCACTGCTCTTTCAGGTCTGGGCAGCAGGGTCTCAGGGCTTTCATGAGACATATATCCGCAGTGCGTGGGAGCCCAGACTGGAGGCAGACCCCCTCACAGGATAGCTCTAGCTCCCTCCGTCCAGCGGAGGGCGGGGGCTGGGGGTGGGTTGGGTGTGTCTCTGGGCTTTTCCTTAGGACTCCCCCATCTGTTTTAACAGTGGTGCCAGGAAAGGGAAAGACTTGAGGGGTTGGAAGTTGGACAGTGATGGAGAGAGGTTTTTAGGGAGGCCTCCCAGGTGCCCTGAATCCCTTGCCCCTAGGGAGGGACACCTGGGGAGATGGTCTCTTCTCTCCCCCTGACTGGGCTACCTTTTCCCCCAGGTTGGTGGATGACCGCTGTGTGGTGGAGCCCGCGGCGGGGGATCTGGACAACCCACCTAAGAAGTTCCGAGGTAAGACCCCCACCTCCACACCAGCCTTCCTCCCAGGATGTGGAGTCCTGGACCAGGACCAGCGCCCACGGGCTGGGTCAGATGAGGCGCTGCCCGGCAGTCCTCACACTGCTGTCTGTGGGAGCCCCCCATTGGCTTCCACTGCCATCTTGGCACAGATGGCCTCTGCCTTCATTTTCTGGGGGCCGCACCCCACTCCTCAGGGGCACATCCACTTTTGGCTGGGAGCTGTTCGCCCCCACAACTCCCCACCAGCCACAAGGCCTTCTCTGTCTGCATGATGGGGCATTTTCGGAGGGAGCAGGGGAGGGAGAATTTCCTCAGGCTTTGGGAGGTCCCGGGGGTTGGCAGGGAGAGCTCTTCCATGGGCTTCCGTAGGGGTGGCGAGGGGATTGGAACCCGTGATCTCCGTCGCACTCTGTCCCCAGGCCCAGGCCGTGGATGACTCCAGCCCTAGGGGAGTTGGTGGAGCCCCGGCCTGGCTCTGCTGAGGGGCCTTGGGCAAGGGGGCCCCCTCAGCCCCACCCTGCAGGCCCAGGGGCGCCCGGGGAATTAAATGCTCCCCCGCTGTCACCGTGCCCAGCCGGGGCCAGGTGTTATTACTGTGATGCCCTGCAAGGCTGAGACAGACAATCAGACAGACCCCGGGTGTGGTAGGCGCAGGCAGGAATGTGCCAGGCAGCTGCCACCTTGTCCGCCCACGGGGCTGCTCCTCTGGGGAGAGATTAGCCGGGATTGTCCTTGAGGGGGGATGCTGGGAGGGAAGCGGGGTTTAAGATAATCCTGTGGCATCCCTGGCCTTCGTCGGTCTGCCGGGGCCTTGCCCATCCATGGGAGGGTGGAGGAGATGGAGGGGGGCCCCAGCCCGCAGAGCGGCCCCACACCTGTTGTTCTCCTTCTGTCACGGGCTCTGCTTGGGGGTCTTAGGTCGGGCCTTGCCCCTGGACTTCCCTCCCTTACCACCATGGACCCCTCAGCCCTGCCATCGGGCCCCGCTGCCTCTCTCACCTCCATTCTGGTTGTTTTGTTCACTGTTTTCTGTGTGTGTCTGCCACAGAGTGGGGGCTTGCTACACACTTGAGGAATAGTCGTGGGCATCGGCCCCTCCTCAGGCTTCCTCCCGCCCCTGCCGCTTCTCTCAGGCCTGCTGCTCTAGTTCCCGTGGATGTGACCCATCCCAGAGTCCCTCAGTCGGACCCAGCCTCCAAGGCATTGGGCCCAGGCTTTAGGGGTTTCAGGGCACTCGTGCGGGCCCCCTGCTTGTTGGCCCAGGTCTGACTGCCCCCTGGGTCCTGAAGGCGGAGGCCTGGGCCTCTCCTGGAGCCGGAAGTAGGCGAGTTTTGAAGCTGCTGAAGGAGGGGCTTCCCTGTGCCCAGCCAACTCAGAGAGCTTCCAGCCTGCTCCCTGCCCTCTCTGCCCTAGGTCCTGGCCTATGGTGTCTGGGGGAGGCAGGCAGAGGCCCCTCTGAACTCCCTGGGGCCCTATTTGGACCTGAGAAGAGCCGACCTTCTGGGACAGGACGAGGTCTCTGTGCAGCCCAGGGGCTGGTGGGTACAGCCGGAGTGTTAGAATTTGGGAAAAAGGGACATGGCCTCCAACTTCTTCATTTTGAGGCAGAGGAGAAAAGAAAAGCGGAGCTTGGCCTCCCGCCTGGGAGTCCCGGTTCTCTCCTGTAAATACCCTGGCACTGGAAGGAGGTCCCTGCAAGGGCACGGTGGCCATGGGAGGCATGTTAGAAGTGGGCTAGAAGTTGTCAGGGATGGCCGTGTCCTAAGGCCCCCCCGAGTGCTGTCCTGCCTTCCTTGGGTGGGCCCAGCTATTGCTGGGAACTCTGGTTTCTCCCTCTCTCCCCCTGCAGCTTGGTTGTTCTCACCTGCTGACTCTGGAGACCCCCAGGCTGAGCTGGCAAAGCCCAGGGACGCTCCCAGCCAACCTATAAGCCCCTGATTGGCTTCTCGTTTGTGGTTTCAGCTCTAGCTATCTTCTAAGGCCATTCCAAGCCCCGACATGTTCTGGGAATTCTTTCCAGAGTGTGCAGGGCCTGGGGAGGCCCAGGCTACTGGTTTCCCAATGTGTGGGGTAACCCAGTCCAGCCCACCATCTCTAACCTCTGCTTCACCATAGGAATCTTGGGGTTATGGCTGCTCTGAGTTGTGTGCTGCTGGTCAGACCCCAGGGTCTGGGCATGTTCCCTCCCATGAGCCCTTTTTCTATCTCCTCTTCCATGTGGAGCCTGGGGAAACCCAGTGAAGAGCTTGGACAGTTTTCGCCTCCCAGTCTACCTTAGGGAAGCTCAGAGCCCATACTCCCAGCTACAATGACCCCAGGAATGTAAGCAGGGGCCAGACTGGTGGGGGGGAAGGGGCAGTGCTGGGGAAGGAGGCCGATCAGGTGCCCTCCCTGTATTTATATGGCTGAGTGCCCTCACCTCCCCCAAGCCTATGCTTCTGCTCTACCTGTCCCGCCTTCCAAGCCCCATTTATGTATTTATTTTTCTGTTATGATTAAGACATACTTCACCTCTACACAGAAGTAAAGAGAGCTCTGTCAAAATCCTTTTTGCCGTGCTCATTTCAGACCTTGTCATTTTTTTAAAAAGATTTTTTTATTTCCCTTAATGAGCGATAGAGAGCCCGCAGGTGCAGGCACGCCAGGTGCAGGCAGAGGGAGGAGCAGAGGGGGAGGGAGAGGGAGAGGGAGACCATCTCCAGCTGACCCTGTGCTGAGCCCAGAGCCTGATGTGGGGCTCAGTCCCACATCCCACCACCCTGAGATCATGACCTGAGCCAAAACCAAGAGTCGGATGCTCAACTGGCCAAGTCACCCAGGCACCCCCAGACGCTGTCTTTTTTATTTTTTTATTCTTATTTGTTCTTCAAAGATTTTATTTATTTATTTGACAGACAGATATCACAAGTAGGCGGAGAGGCAGGCAGAGAGAGAGGGGGAAGCAGGCTCCCTGCGGGACAGAGAGCCTGATGTGGGGCTCGATCCCAGGACCCTGGGATCATGACTTGAACCCAAGGCAGAGGCTTTAACCCACTGAGCCACCCAGGCGCCCGACCCTGTCTTTTTTAAAGCCTCTTATGCCTGTAGCTGAAGCCCTCCAGGTCTTCTCCCTGATCCTTTTCCTCTCCCTCCCTCTGCAGAGGCAAATCCTCATCAGAAATTTATGTATATTTCAGGAGCCTGTTCTTATACTTTTGCTATTAATCCACAGGGCTACATTCATGAGTGATACAGGGTATTATTTCCTGTTTTTATAACCCTGTATATTAAAATCTTTCTGCACATTTTTCATTCTGCACTGTTTGTGAGATTTCTGCACATTGACATACGTGGGTCTAGTTCATCTAGTCAACTGCTATGCAATATTCCATTGGGTGAATAAGCAGCAAGCCTTCTGTCGGTTCTCCTGCTGATGGCCACTTAGGTCATCTCCAGCTTCTGGCCGTTGCCGGCCATGCTGTGGTGAGCGGTCCCACCCACGTCCTTGGGCTCCGGGCAAGAGTTTCCTGGGTGTGTTCCCAGGGAGGGGGAGTCCTGCTGCGAGGAAGCTCTTCTGAGGCTTCCCAGGGGCTGTGTGTGCTCACCCCCCCAGACTGAGGGTGTGTCCCTGTCCCTCCCCACCGCTTCCACCTGCATTCTTGCCACACTTGGGTCTATCCCACTTAAATTTCTTCCAGCCTGCTGGGTGTGAAATGGCATCTCACTGTGGTTTTAATTTGCATTCCTCTGAGGACTAGTGAGATGGAGCATCTTTTTCTATGTTTATTGGCCCCTTAAAATTTTGTACTCATCCCCCCCACCCTGTTTTATAAAAGTAATGCAAATACAGACTCCAGATTCAAGGTGAAAGCGTGGTGGCTCACCTCACCCTCTCGGACCTTCTGTCCTCCCTTCCTGGGGGCAACCATATAGAAAAACAGACTAGGTAATTTATTCATATGATTAAAATATCAAAACATTGTACAGATAGGTAGACAGGGTCTGCTCCCACCTGCCTGTTCCCCCCACTCCCCTCCTCTATGATCATCCCTTCAGGAGACCACTTTCCTGAGTTCCTTATGCATCCCCCAGGGTTTGCAAATACAAACATATATTCGGGGTCCCTCCCCTTGTCTTACACAAAGGTAGCATTCTATATACATTCTTCTGTTTTTTGTTTTGTTTTTACTTTATATATCTTACTACAGATCCTACTGGAGACCTTTTCATATTAGCATATAGAGATCTTGAACTCTGTTTTGTTTTTTCATTTAGACACTATTTTTGTTCTGTGTCCTGGACAACTGTGTGAAAATAGTGTTTCTACAACTTGGCTGCTTTGAAACATTTAGAAAATATTTATTTATCTTTAAACTGTGGTAAAGATCTCTAACACAAAGTTTCCCACCTTTAACCATTTTTAGGTATATGGTTCAGTGGCATTAAGCACATTGTCGGGGCGCCTGGGTGGCTCAGTAGGTTAAAGCCTCTGCCTTCGGCTCAGGTCATGGGTCCTGGGATGGAGCCCCATATCGGGCTCTCTGCTCATCAGAGAGCCTGCTTCCTTCCTCTCTCTCTCTCTCTGCCTGCCTCTCTGCCTACTTGTGATCTATCTCTGTCAAATAAATAAATAAAATCTTTAAAAAAAGAAAAAGCACATTGTCACCGATAGGCAGCCACCACCACCATCCAGCCGTGGAACTTTCGTCTTCCTATAACACTGAAACTCTAAACCCATTAAATAGTTACTACTGCAGCCCCGCTCCCCAACCACCATGCAACTTTCCACCTCGATCAATTTGACTATTCTAAGTACCCATACAAGTGCAGTCATCCAGTATTTGTCCTTCTGTGACTGGCTTCTCTCACTTAGCATAATGGCCTCAAGGTTTACTCACATGTAGCACGTGTGGGAATTTCTGACCTCTCCCTCTTATGGCTACAGAACATTCCATTATTTGGATCGGTTGGAATGTATTTAACCAGTCCCCTCTGATGGACACTTGAGCTCTTCCTAATCTCCATCTTTCCAGACAGTGCTGCAGTGAAGACCCTTGTCCCTTGACATTTTGAACAAATGCAGGTGTGCTCCCGGAAGGTTGGACCAGCTGCGAGGTTGCCGGCTGGAGGGAGCTGGTGTGTGTGTTTGGGGCGAGATCAATGTCATAGGAGAAGGCAGTCCCTTCAAGCTCTTCATTGTTTCTTCTGTTTGCTCCCAGGTCTCGCCCTGTGTTGCTTATTTCAGGAGAATTCAGCTCCCCTGGGCCACTCTTCCGCTTCCTCTGCTCCGTCCTCCCGAGGGCAGCCTGTCTCGGGGGCAGCCTGTTGTGATTCTCCATTGTCACCTGCTATAAACCCTGGGGAGAGGGGCATGGTTCCACCTTGGTTTCCCCAGCAGGCCAGGAGCCCCTGCACTGCCCCACACCCCTTCCCTCTGCTGCCAGACGCACGTTCAGTTTTACATCAAGAAAGGCCGAATAACCTTGCCTTCTCTTCTGGAAGCACAATGAAGTCTTTCATGTTTTGTTCAGTCGGTAGAGTCTAAATGTTGAAAATAATTAGAAGCAGGTATTTACACGATTTACACAGAGCTTGGACGTTACCGTGGCTGTAGAATTTTATTCCTGTGCTGTGTTCTCACCTTCAGTCCTTGGCACTGGTGCTTTTCAACCTTGTTGGAGCGGCAGAACTATTTAGGGTTCAGGATGCCTTTATAGATGCATATCCCCCGCCCCCCCTTGCCTGGCCTTGCTCCAGCCTGCTGAATTGATGCGGAACCTGGGAGTTTGTATTTTTTTTTTAAAGACTGAATTAATTTATTTATTTGAAAGAGAAAGAACACAAGGGGTTGGGGAGGGGCACAGGGAGAGGGAGAGAGCATCTTAAGCAGACACCCCACCCTGCTGAGCGTGGAGCCTCATCTGGGGGCTCGATCTCACGACCCTGAGATAATGACCTGAGCCGACTGAGCCACCCTGGTGCCCCAGGACTTTGTGTTTTTTATAGCTCCCCAGTGGCAGTGGCTTTTTGAACTGTTAGGAACTTTAGTTTCAGGGAAGGTCACTAGACTTTGTTTACTACGTGAATATCCTCTTGTCTGCCGCCCCACAGGCTCTGGACCCCCTCAGCCATGAGTGCATGTCCCCCAACACACACCGTCCTGACTGTTGGAAACCTCCCTGGACCCAGACTTTTCTCTTGGCCTTTGCTGCTGCTGCTCCTGTTTGAGCCCGGTCTCTTGGTCACCCTCCATCCTTCTTCCTCCCATCCTGCCCTCCTGCCCTGGGGTTTGGGGAGAAGAAAGTTTCCAGCCCCTTCTGGGGTTCTGACAGTGCTGCCTTTAGGCCAACAGTCCCGTAAAAGCGTGGAGGTGTGCCACAAATATTGGAGAAGACTCAAGTCATTTATTCATTCAACAAGCATTTCCTGACACGCACCATGGACCAGGCTCTAAGGGACGATCTGTGTGAGAGAGAAAAAGAAAAGTTTGACAAGTGCTAGGGAGTCCGTTTCCAAGACAAAGACAGAAGAGTCAGGAGCAGGGAGAGATCACGTCTGGCTTCCTTTCCCCTCCTGGGACACTCCGGAGCAGTGATTCATTCAGACACAGGCGCTGGCCCATTTGTGGCTGTGCGAAGTCCCTTTAGGGGGGCTCCACCATCCTTTAAAGACCTGGACACAATAGAATCTGAATGCATCATGATAGTAGGGGTCGTTCCTGTTTCATTCATTCTTCCTTCAGCTCCTTCCTTCTTGTTAAATAAGTTCGATGAGTTTTACTTATTTATTTATTTTTAAAGATTTTATTTCTTTATTTGACAGACAGAGATCACAAGTAGGCAGAGAGGCAGGCAGAGAGAGAGAGAGGAGGAAGCAGGCTCCCTGCTGAGCAGAGAGCCCGATGCGGGGCTCGATCCCAGGACCCTGAGATCATGACCTGAGCCGAAGGCAGAGGCTTAACCCACTGAGCCACCCAAGTGCCCATTCAATGAGTTTTAAATGTGGTTGTTGAAGCTTTCTTATTTCTAGAGATTCCATTTGGTTCTTTTTCAGTCTGTGATGTTACTCTTTACAGTTTCCTCTTCTCTGCAGGGATCCTCAGGCTTTCGTGGATTTAAGCAGAGTAGGCATATCTGTTCTGCCAACGTTGTCTATGCCTGGAGTCTCTTCTCGTCTGTTTCTACTGTGTGTTTGGTGGGTTGGTTCTCACGATAGCTAGTTCTTGAGAGTTCCTGGCTGGCTTTGACTGCACACTGGCCATTGCATTTGAAGAATTTGGTACGAGTGGTTGTAGACCAGGAGTGAGGTACCTTCCTCCAGAGGGGGTTTGCATATCCTATTACCAGACTCCTGGGGCTCCACTGTCCAAGGCTGCCTGAGGCCAGGCTCAGATTTGGGATTTCCTGAACCATTCAGGGGATTCCAACAGGGCTCTAGTTCCTGGAAGGAGCTGTTGTGTTTTGGGTTCAGCCTTCACTTGGGGGGGTAGCCCTTTGGGGTCCCAGCTTACTGAGCAGAGTGTCTCCTGTTAGACTCCTACCTTCCATGGGCCTGGGCTTGGATTTCTGCACCCCACCCCCTTCCCCTGATGAAGCCATCCACATAAAAAGTCTGTTTTCTGGAATCAGTGACTATTCTCAGGGTGAACGCTTAGGTGTCTCCATAGCTTTCTAACTTCCCTTTGATCCTCTGCTCGGGCCCAATAATTCTTTGCCAGTTTGTCAGCTCTTTCAGAAGTCTTAAAATAATAACCATTTGAAAAATCCGGTTGTGTTAGTTGTTTTCTGGTTGGGTTGGTCCAAAAGTACTATAACCACAGTTCTCGGCCCCGTCAGAGCCTGCCCCGCTTACCAGGGACGGAAGCCCCCCGTGTTGTGTCATGAAATGGTGATCCAAAAATATCTTTCCTCGGGGGATCAGTTCAGAAAAGCTTGAGAACCTCTGCTCTAGGGCGACCTGGGGCCGCCTCTCTCTTTCCTTCTGTTCTCCTTTCTGGATTGGGAGTGGGGGGGTAAGGGGGAAGAGTGCAGGTGCAGGGAGACCAGAGAGTTCACGATCGCCAAGGCCTGTGGGCTCCAGGCTCACTCAGGTTCAGGGTCCTGGCCTGGCCCCTCCCGTCCCAGCTCGCCAGACCCAAAGTGACTGGCTGCTGTCACTTCACTGCCCCCTCCACGTGGCGCCCTCTGGTCCTTCCCTCCACTTGCAGTGCCTCATCCCTTTCCTCCCTTCTCGGCTATAAATTCAGGTCCCATCTCATCCGCATGAGAGAGTCGTTTCTAGATTCATGCGTTCATCTGGCAGGTATTCGCTGAGCCCTGGGTGAGGCGCCGGCGACAAGGTGATGAGCTCCACCTGGCCCTGCCCTCCTGCAGATGAGCCTGTCAGAACCAGAGCTTTGATATTCTTAAGTGGAACTTGGAAGTGATACAACTGGTGCATATCTATATTTATGTCATATAAAATGGGGGGGCCGGGGCCAGGGTCTGAGGGAGCCTGGAGCTGGCGGGGGCCAGGGAATGAGGCCAATATAATGTCCTAAGTGTGAGAAAAAAGAGACGTAAAAGGAAAGCGATTTCTAATGAAGTAATAGGCACTTTAGAAGTCGATGTCGGGCACAATGAGAAGGCCCGAGGACGCAGTCAGAGCTTGCCTGTGAATCATGACTAGGGCAGCCACAAATGCAAGCATCTGGCATGGCCACGAGTGATGCATTCTCTGAAATAGCAAAAAAAAAAAAAAAGGAAAAAAAAAACCTCCTGGTAAAGTTTGACCAACACAAAGGGCAACACAGATTCCCTCAGCTTATATCTGAGTCGCATTCCTGAAAAATTCACTGATTGCTGAAACCAGGCAAAAAATCCGTTGTGGGGGCACCTGGGTGGCTCAGTGGGTTAAGCTGCTGCCTTCGGCTTATGATCCCAGGATTCTGGGATCGAGTCCCGCATCGGAATCTCTGCTCAGCGGGGAGCCTGCTTTCCCCCCTCTCTCTCTCTGCCTGCCTCTCTGCCTACTTGTGATCTCTGTCTGTCAAATAAATAAATAAAATCTTAAAAAAAAAATCCTTTGTGTTTCTGTGTGCCACTCTGGGCCCAGAGCACTGCCCGCAGCAGTCTACCCACAAGTGTGTGGCAGAATGTTCTTGGCAAGAGTCGTACTGGACAATCTTTATGGTGCGGATGTCCAGCATCCCTGCCCTGCCCACTAAATGCCAGCTGTTACCTCTCTCGGGACCACCTCCTCCCCCCACTTTGCCAGACAGTCCCTGGCTTGGGCCACTGCTCTGACTTTGGCTGGGAACTGGTGGCTTCTAACAAGGCAGTGAGATTGGTGTGGTAAGCGGGGGGCCTGGGGAGCCCCGAGAGCTCCAGCCCAGCCTGAAGAAACAGGAAGACTTCTTGGAGGGGGTGACACCTGAGCTGTTTCTTGAGGGATAAGCAGATCCTTGTAAAGACCTACTCTGTCCAATAAGCTGAGTGCTTATTTCCAGAAGCAGCGCCCGCTCCTGCTGGTGGTGTCAAGGTAGGCCAGGCAGCGCAGGCCTTGGTGACTCTATCCACTTATAGAACTGCTGTTTCCCCCGCTCCCTTTAAGGAAGTTCTGGCTTCTCTGAACTTCATTTCACTCAGTCTCTCTTCCGGATGGCACCAGGGGGCTGCGTGCTCATGGGCTAGATAGAAAATCCAGTTTTGCTTCTTCTTCTTCTTCTTCTTCTTCTTCTTCTTCTTCTTCTTCTTCTTCTTCTTCTTCAAGATTTATTTGAGACAGAGAGAGAGAGAGAGAGAGAGAGAGACAGGGCACAAGTGGGAAGCAGGGTCAGAGGGAGAGGGAGAAGCAGACTCCTCGCTGAGCAGAGAGCCCGACGTGAGGCTCAATCCCAGGACCCTGAGATCATGACCTGAGCTGAAGGCAGGTGCTTCACTGACTGAGCCACCCAGGAGCACCCAGTTTTGCTTTTAGTTTCTGGGGGCTGGATGACCAGCCTTGACCAGAGTGGACACCTAGCCTTCCTGTGGAGGGCAGAAGAAAAGGACCTGAAGGAGGGGCGCTCCAGCACAGCCATCCTGGCTTCTGGGCACCATGCTGCTGGAGCCTATGCAGTCATGGAGGCCCAGCCTGTAGCATGAGAGGCATCTTAGAGGCCAGCGCCTTGTCCAGGCTGTGATTCCTTCCTGTGACGGGGAACTCACTGCCTCGGAGTGTAGCCCATGCCATTGGCAACCCAGCCCAGCCACTGAGCCATCCCTTGACCATGACCCATATTCCTCCATCCCCTCCTGCCACACTTCAGAATAGGATTTTCCACCTCCTGCTTCTTTCAGATGAGTAGAAACGTCGGCTCCCTCTCCGGAGCATGGGCTTGCGAAAGTCATAGATGTTTTGTCTGCTTTCCAAAATAAAAATCGGAACAGTGAACCTGTTCATGGAATTTTGAGTGGCTTGGTCTTAGGTCTACTTCCCTGGAAGAAGAGCCTATGGAGGAGGGGTCTCAGGAGGAGAGAGTGAGGGAACCTTGCTCATTTAGGGCCGGGGAAGACCCAGGCAAGGATGTGGTTTCAGGGCGATGCTGCAGGGAGCTGGGGAATGACCAGCACCACACACAGGTCACCTCCAGAGGCCCAGTGATTCTGTGTCAGCAGCTCGGAGTGAGCTGCTCTTGGGGGCGGGGGGGATGGGGTGGGATGTAACTTCCCAGGCATCTGTGGGCAAGATGGTAGTGGGTCAGAGAAGGATGTAGGTATTAGCTGTCAGCCACCAATGTCCACAAAAGTGGGCACAGAAGGGGCATGGGGTCGGGACTCAAGGGCCTCTGATAAATCTGCCACGGGGAGGAGGGCATGTATCTGCCTCCCAAGTGAGGTCCTGCCCTCGCGCCTTCTCCACGTTCTTTGGGGTTCTTCCAACCACTACCTCTCTGCCCTAGTGAGGCAGGAGGGTGGGGAGGGATGGGGAGAGCGGAGGTGGGATTTGGGGGCCGGGTGGCAGGCCGAGCCCCGCATGAACTGATCTCCCCCCGCCCTTGCCTGCCCTCCCACAGACTGCCTCTTCAAGGTGTGTCCCATGAACCGCTACTCCGCCCAGAAGCAGTACTGGAAGGCCAAGCAGACCAAGCAGGACAAGGAGAAGATCGCCGATGTGGTGTTGCTCCAGAAGTTGCAGGTGGGTTCGCGCGCAGCAGAGCACTTGTATGTGCGCATCAGGGAGCCGGGCACACACGAATGTGGCGGGGGGTGCTGTTCATCAGAGGCAAAGGGGCCCGGTGGTGAGTCCAGAAGCCCAGCATGCAAGAGAGTGGTATGTGTGGGTGTGAATGGGGCAAGAGAGGGGAAGTAGCATGCTTTCCCAGTGATCCACTCAGTCTGTATGACCCTTTGTGCCTGTTAGAAGGAGTACTCCTTCCTCCAGGCTGGTGTGGCCTTCTGCCCAGGGCACATGGGTCAGTGAGTGAAAGGTGGACTAGATTTCAGCTTCCACCCAGCACTTCAGCTGGACAGTGTGGTACAGTGAACAACCTGTACAGCCGTACGGGGAGTTGCCATTAGTTTCTGGTGATAGTGGCTCCAGGGAACCTGACTTGACAACCAGTCTTAACCACCTCCCTCATTTTATAGATTTGGATCCTGGGGCCCTTAGAGGGAGCTGGACTGTCCATGCTCATCCAGAGACATTGTGTTAGGCCCCGGGTGGCCCCCAGGTCTCTGACCCACCTTGGGTTCGTTGGGCACACGGACAGTGCACCATGGAAGGGCTTGGTGGTTGCTCATGGGTCTCTTGGGGGCACTGGCTCAGTGGACATCCTAGGCAGTCCTCTCTGGACAGACTCTCAGGGCCCCAAGCCCAGTCCCCATGAAAAAGCGAGTAGGAGGCTTTGGCTGTGGTCAGCAGCTTCGCAGCCTGTTTTTGAGGTCCTCCCTCAGGCCCGGTGCGCCCCTCGCTGTCATGGAGACTTGCTTCCCTGTGGCCCCTTCCCTGAGGAGGTGGGTGTGAAATGGGGAAGGATGGGCCTCACCCCCACAGCTGTGAACTGGGCTGGAAAGAGGGGATTGAGGGGTTGGCTGCCAGAGCTCTGTCATAAATATCCCATCTTTCTTCCTGGGTTGGGGGCTGTCACTGGCATCCTTCCTGCGGCTGAACTGGGGATCTGACCTGGGTATAGGGCATTTCCATGTGCGTGTGCATGCATGCAGACACACACACACATAAACGCATGCGCGCGCACACACACACGTTCATGTCGTCACACACTGTAGGTTTGCGGGAAGTCACATGGTACACAGCCAGTTTCCCTCACAGCCACCCTTGCCCCCGCCCCAGTCATGAGGCCTAGAGAGTGGGGCTGAGGAGAATCAAGGCACAGAGGGGCCAGTGCTTTCAGGGAATGTCAGTCTGATGGAGGAGACAGAGCCCTGTCTCCAGAAACCCCTAGTCTGATGGAGGAGATAGAGTCAGTCTATCCTTAGGTAGCTTCCTGGCTAAAGTGACAGAAGTTCCTAAAAACGGTCCTTAGTGGGAAGCCAACCAAATCCTGAGGGCCACTGGGGTTGGATCTGTCAGAGCTGGATGTGGCCCACCAGTGGGGGCTCCCTGGAGGCAGTGGCTAGGAGCATACAATTTTGGGAGGGAGGGTCACGGAGGAGAGGGGTGGAGGAGGAGGAGGAGGAAGGAGCACTGGGTGCCTCTGTCAGGCTGGGGCAGGTGTCCTGTGTTGGGGGCATCGGGACTCTGCTAAGATGGGGGCAGTGAGGTACAGCTTAGGTTGTCCGAGGGCATAGGGAGCTCCCGGGCCTGTTGGCCTATTCCCTCCAGAGGAGGTGGGGGGAGGGGGCAGGGGATGAGGGTTCAGTTCCCCTGGGCCTCCTGCTCTCTGACTTCAGGCTGCCCCTCCACCCTCTGAGGATCAGTCCCTTCTCAATAGAGGGAGGCAGTGGGCCAGATGGCCTCTGGGGGGGTCACTCTGGGTACAGTGCCAGGAGCTGTGCATGTGTGCGTGTATGTTTATGTGTGTCCGTGCACACGTGCGTGCCCTGCACATGTGGTGGCCCCGCAGGAGCAGACTTCTGAGCCTGCTGTCCACCTCTGCATGTGTCCACGCAGCATGCAGCCCAGATGGAGCAGAAGCAGAACGACACAGAGAACAAGAAGGTGCACGGGGACGTGGTGAAGTACGGCAGCGTGATCCAGGTGAGACCGCATTGCCCCCTAGAGACGCTGGGCCGGTGTTGGGGGTGGCTGGCAGCTGGCGTGCCCTGGGGCGGCGGCGGGGGTGTGCTGTGTCCCCAGCGGGTGGCCCCGGCACTATCTCTGACCGCATACTGTGCCTCCTACCGCATGGCCTGAGGAGCTGTGCCCATGGGTGGCTTCTCGGCTCACCGGTCACCAGCATGGATGCTAGAATCTGAGTTCCAGTCTTGGCTCTGGGACCTTGGGGATAAGTTCCTTAACTTCCCAGTGCCTCTGTTTCCCCATCTGTAAAATCAGGCCGGTGATAGTACTTCCCTTTTGGTCGTTGTAAGATTACATGAACGAACACACAGAGAGTGTTTAGAAATGCTGGCTTCAGGGCACCTGGGTGGCTCTGCCTTCGGCTCAGGTCATGATCCCAGGGTCCTGGGATCGAGTCCCGCATCGGGCTCTCTGCTCAGCAGGGAGCCTGCTTCCTCCTCTCTCTCTCTCTGCCTGCCTCTCTGCCTACTTGTGATCTCTCTGTGTCAAATAAATAAATAAAATCTTAGAAATGCTGGCTTCTTTTGTGATCACCCAGGTGCCTGACGGGGGGGGCGTGTGTTCATGTGCATGGCTGCATGTGTCTCAGTTTGGGTGTTTACGTCTGTATATCTGACACCGTATGTGTGTCCAGCTGTGACCAATGTCCATTGGGTCCCAAGAGCCCCCCTCCCTGCGGGGCTGGCCTCCCGGGGCCCAGAACCCTCACTTGCACCCTGCCTGCCTTGCAGCTCCTGCATATGAAGAGCAACAAGTACCTGACCGTGAACAAGCGGCTGCCGGCGCTGCTGGAGAAGAATGCCATGCGTGTGACACTGGATGCGACAGGCAATGAGGGCTCCTGGCTCTTCATCCAACCCTTCTGGAAGCTGCGGAGCAATGGGGACAACGTAAGGACCGGCCAGGGCTGGAGGGACCGGGTGGGAGACACAGGCCACAGCTCCAGAGGGGCTTCTATGGGGCCTATGATGGGGGCACTGAGTGAGGTCATGCCCATTTCTTAGAGGGGCAGACTGAGATCAGAGAGATGCCCTTCCCACCTGCCCCCCGCCCCGTTCTTCCCGTGCCCATAGGTAGTGGTGGGGGACAAGGTGATCCTGAACCCTGTCAACGCCGGGCAGCCTCTGCATGCCAGCAGTTACGAGCTCAGTGACAACGTGGGCTGCAAGGAGGTGAGTGGCTGGGGGGGGCCCCTGAGGGCATAGACATTCCCTCCTCACCCTGCTCTCTGCCTCCAGTCCTGCCTGGCCTGCTGCCACTCCTCTGCCCCATTCTCCACCCGCCAGGCTGGCAGCCCCAGGGCAGCTGGGCTGGGACCTCAGGGTGGGGGGTCGACCCTGGCTGAGAGATGGCACCTCCTCCTTGTGCTCTGACGGGAGCTGGGCTGGTCTGTGCCTCACCCCCTCACCCCGGGCCTTTCCGCGCCCCAGCCTCCACCCGCTGGGGGTCCACCTGGCATCAGCGTTCTCTCTGCCCTTCCCCAGGTCAACTCTGTGAACTGCAACACCAGCTGGAAGATCAACTTGTTCATGCAGTTCCGAGACCATCTGGAGGAGGTGTTGAAAGGGGTAAGAACTGCTGACCCCCACCCCTCCCACCCCCCGCTGTCACCTGCCAGGCCCCCTCTCCCCACCTCCCCCTGCCCAGCTCTGCTCCGCGTCTGACCCTCCACCTCTATGCGCCCCCTTCTCTGGCTCTGCACCCTCTTCAGCCTCCCTCCCCAAACCCCTGCTCCCCCCACAAGCTGGACCACCCCTTCTCTGTCTCTGGACTCAGAGCCTCCCTCTGCATCGTTTCTGGGTCCCTGCTAGCCTCCGTTTTTTTTCTCTTGCTAAGGGTGTGCCAGAAGACTAGGGGTCCCCATCCCCTCACCATGGTGCCCAGATCCTTTGAGCACCCTGTCCCCTCCCCGACGCTGGCTCTGTGGAGCCAGGCTAGGTGCCCTGCCCTTTGCCCTGTGCCCTCTTAGGCAAGGGCCTGAGGCTGCTGAGTCAGGGCCTGTGCCCTGGTTCCAGACCCGCTGGCGTGGCTGCTGGCGCATAGGGGCTGGCAGGCGCCGAGGGGCTCACCTCCTCCCCCTCCCCCCTCTGCCCATGCTCCGTCCAAATAACTTTCTTTTTTCTTTTTGATTTTTTTAAAAGATTTTTATTTAAAGATTTTTTATTTGAGAGAGAGAGAAGCAAGAGAGGGGGAGGGTCAGAGGGAGAAGCAGACTCCCCACTGAGCAGGGAGCCCCATGCGGGACTCAATCCCAGGACTCCAGGATCATGACCTGAGCCCAAGGCAGTCGCCCAACCACCTGAGCCACCCAGGTGCCCCCAAAGGCATTTCTCTCCCTCCCTTAAGCCTGCACATCATCCACATATCAGCCAAGCCTCAGCCTGTGCACCACCTCTTCCCGGAAGCCTTCTCTGATTACTCATTCCCGCCCCCAAATCTGTGTGTGGCCTTTAGACAGTGAAGCATCACTGGGCCGAACGAACCCCATGGTTTCGGTGAACCTGTCACGGCTTGGATGTTGGAGGTCAGGCAGCCTAGAAGTGAGATCGAGTTCACAGAGTCCATCCCGTTTTTGGCTCTCGCCCTGTACCGCATGCACATAGAAGTCCTGAGGTTCTGCCAAAGTAACGGGTTTAATCTGTGTATCTTCACCTGCTCACTCACTGGTGCGTTCACGTGCACAGCTGGGTGCCGGGTAGGGAAGCCAGAGAATGTCATTAGAGACAGGAATAGGGGGGTCAGCCATGCCCCGAGAGCCTGCTGGTTGCAGGCCCGATGCCAGAGGAAGTGTGGTGGAAAGGTGAGGGTCCCGAAGCTGTACCACGGGCTCATGTCCCCTTTGCCACTAGCTGTGTGACCCTTGGCAGGACACTTACTTACCTTCTCTGCCTGAGTCTCTCCACCTGTAAAATGGGGATAATGATATAGGTACCCAGGCAGTTTGGGTGCGGATGGGGTGAGGAAGTTCCTGTAAAGAGCTCACGCAGCGGCCGACACGTGGGAAATGAGCAGTGTTACTTCATCGTACAAATCATGGCCCTCGCAATTTCTGCAAGGAGGTCCTAATATCCCCATTTTGCACAAGAGGAAACCGAAGCTCAGAGATCTTAAGGGATTTATCCAAGGTCACACAGCTTGGGAAGCAGAACCAGGGTCCAGACTTGATCTCTGTGTCCAGAGCTCTGGAGATGAATAGGCCACAGTCTCTGCACTCTAGCTGTTTCAGGCCCTCAGGAGCAGAAGAAATGGGCAAGAATTACCCATATTCACCTGGGGAGGTGCAGCTGTGGGTCTGGGGGGACCCCAGGAGGTGATATCCCTCCAGCCTTCATAGAGAGGGTGAGTCGAGTTTGGCCCTTAGAGGTCAGGTGGGGTCCCTAGAGATACAAATCAGGGAAGGAGACCGTCAACGGTGGGCTTGACATAGAAAGCTGGGGAAGCTTCTGGATAAGAGCATGCCCCACCCTAGTCATCTGGAGGGTCTCAGTTTGGGGTCTGGGCAGAGTGCCTGGCTGAGGGTCGGGCCCCTGGCCCTGGCCACCCTCCGGGGAGGCTCGGCCCACGTCCGGCCCTTTGCTTGCTGGTTCTGCAAGGAGCACAAGGGGCCGTGCCAGCCGCGCCCACATCTGAGGTGGGGTGGGGAAGGGGGGGGCTGGCTCCCAGGGAGGTCCTGGTCCATCCTGAGCCCATGGCCCATGGCTGCAGGGAGATGTGGTGCGACTGTTCCACGCGGAGCAGGAGAAGTTCCTGACGTGCGACGAGTACAAGGGCAAGCTGCAGGTGTTTCTACGAACCACACTGCGCCAGTCCGCCACCTCGGCCACCAGCTCCAATGCCCTCTGGGAGGTGGAGGTCAGAGCTTGCCTCTTGCCCAGGATCCAGCCCTCCTCGCCAGCCATGGGCCCCGCCCCTTCTCCCCCCATCACCCTGGAGGGTAGGACGTGTAGAGCCCGGGGTGGGGGTCCGGGTGCCATTTACCCAGAGCTCTCCAGGCCTCCCTGGGGTCTGAGTACCCCTCCCTGGCCACCAGTCGCTCTTCCTTGCCTCACCCCTGCGCTCCCTCCCAGGTGGTCCACCATGACCCCTGCCGTGGAGGAGCTGGCCACTGGAACGGCCTGTACCGCTTCAAGCACCTGGCCACGGGCAACTACCTGGCTGCCGAGGTGAGCGGGGAGGGAGAGGGCGCCTGGGAGCTCGGGCTGTGTGGGCACGTGGGCGCGTGTGAGCCTGGGAGTCGGGCGCACGTCTGCATGCATGGACACACGTGTCTGTGGACCCTGGCTTAGCCTCACCCTTGCATTTAACAAATACTATCAAATAAGTGCGTGACTGCAAATAAGTCCGTTGAATATTACTGCACCTCTGCTCTGTGCCAGGAGCTCCTCTGGGCACTGGGGAGTCACCAGCAAGCCAGGTTCCCACCCCTCATATGACTTAGATTCCGCATGTATGTCTGTCCATAATATGCGGGCTTGTGTATACTGGGGCGTTTGTGTGTGTGTGTGTGTGTGTGTGTGTGTGTGTGTATTCTCATCTGTGGGTCCATGAAAAGGGCGAGAAGGGCAGGGCCTGGGGGCTCTCATTGGTGGCTTCCTCAGGAGTGACTTGAGCTTTAGCGCTGGGGTGGGCACCTCCAGGAGGATGGGGGACCGTTTGCCCCAACATAGGGCCCTATGTGGACCTTGTTTTGGGGTGGGGGTCCCGTGAGCGTAGCTCCATATTCAGTAGCTGCGCCCATCCTTTGTGTCTGTCCAGGAGAACCCCAGCTACAAGGGTGAGGCCTGTGATCCCAAGGCAGTAGGAATGGTGAGGACCAGAGCAGGGCTCCAGGGCCTGTGGTGGGGAGGGACCGTGGGGGTTGGCCAGGAAACCCTGGGAGGTGAGGTGGAGGGAGAAGGCCTCTCGGGTGGGATCCCAGATGGTTTTGGGGGGGCCTGAGAGCAGGGAGGGGCTTCTGCCTGAGCTGGGGTCCTTATCCCAGGGTGCCCAGGGTCGTGTAGGTCGCCGGAACGCTGGAGAGAAGATCAAGTACCGCCTGGTGGCTGTTCCCCATGGCAATGACATCGCTTCCCTCTTTGAGTTGGACCCCACTACGCTGCAGAAAACTGACTCCTTTGTACCCCGGTGAGTAGGTGCCGCGTGCCTGGGGGCTGACGGGGGTGCCCAGGCTGTGCCGTCCTGTCCCTGGGCTCCCTGCATCTCATGCTCCTCTGTCCTCCTGAGCTCTGGCCTCAGGACCTGCCTGTCCCACCCCTCTGGGAACCAAGCTCTCAGAGCGGTAGGCATCTATCCTTTACCTCACGCATGTTGTGTGCCTGGCCCTGGGTTCTGGTCACATGGGATGCTGCCTTGTGCTAGCTGCTTCATCCAAATGCCTTCTCTCTGGTGTTCTTCATCAGCCACCTGCCCCCTCGCTCTCTGCACACTCAAGCACAGGCTGCAGGAGTTTGTCCATGGGTTGGGAGGCGGTGGGGGGACCGGGATCCCCGATCTTTAAGGCCCCCCAACCCTAGATGCGAGGATGTAACATCAAGAAACTCCCCAGGTGTCAATCAGGCCTTGGCATTTACTAGGTGTCTGACCTCAGTCCCTTTGCCCTGACTGCCTGATCTGACAGTGGGCATATCAAGTGTCCCCCTAACAGGGCTGACGGGAGACGTAATGGCGTCCCTCACTGTAGGCCCACCAGCCCTCACCTGAAGCTCTTGGGGCCAGGTGCGTTTTGAGATTCAGATTGTTTTTCATTTCAGAAAGGTAATTACATTTCGTAATCAGACAAGAATGTTTCTGCTCTGAGACGCACGCATCTTGACGTGAAGTGGGATAAATATCTAAGTGGTCTCATTTGTCCAAATGAATCTTGGTTTCAAGTTTACAAACAAGCTCTGGCTTTTGGAATGCTCTGGGTTTGGGGGTGTAGGCGAGGCACGTGCGGAGGAACAGCACAGGGCCTGGGGGCCATTTGCTGGCTGCTCTTCTCTGGCTTGGGCTTCTCCTGGGAGGGGACCAGTCTCCTTTGTCCCATGGCCCCATGGAGTCGTGTGGAGATGTGGCGCCCTTGTGGGGCGGGGCGGGCTGCTGGGATTCACTCTGAGGCCCGCTCCCGGCCCCGCCTCCAGGAACTCCTATGTCCGGCTGCGGCACCTCTGCACCAACACGTGGATCCAGAGCACTAACGTGCCCATCGACATTGAGGAGGAGCGGCCCATTCGGCTCATGGTTCGAGCCGCCCGGGGTTGCGGGGCTGGGGCTGGGGGACTGGGGCAGGGGCCTTGGCTTGTCCCTCGGTGCCCGGCTGACCTCTCTCCCTTTAGCTGGGCACCTGCCCCACCAAGGAGGACAAGGAGGCCTTTGCCATTGTGTCCGTGCCCGTGTCTGAGATCCGAGACCTGGACTTCGCCAACGATGCCAGCTCCATGCTGGCCAGTGCTGTGGAGAAACTCAATGAGGGCTTCATCAGCCAAAATGACCGCAGGTGGGCCGCACGGCGGGGTCCTTGAAGGGTCTGCATTTCATGAACCAAGAAGTCACAAAGCAGAAACCGGGCAGTCTTCGCTGGCTGGGGTTGGGGAGACAGAGGTGGGGACCAGTTCCTACAAGTTCTGGTGGCCCCTGGGCCTTGCCTCACAGCTCATGTGCTCCCAGAACTAACCCTGATGAAGGGTTCAGGCTCAGAGAGGTTAAGAGACTTGTCTGTGGTCACAAAGCTAGTAAGTGGCAGGATCCGGACAGAAATGCAGAGCCCTTCACCCCAGACACCTTGTGCCCTGTTGTTCCTTTCCAGATCTGATGACACTGAGATTCTTTGTCCCCGGGGGCACCTTGGAATCCAGGGTGGGTGGGGTAAGGGGTATGTTTTGAGAGCCTTTTGGGTTGAAGCTGGGGAGCAAAGTTGAAAGCCAATGATGGGCTTTGTGCTTTGGATAGCAGGGCAGGCGAGTGGCTTGATGAGAGCATGTTTGGGGCAGGGCTAGTTGCCCATGAGGGGCATGTGGCCCCGTGGGTCCCGGGGGTGTTTCCCAGGGTTGGTGCCTCACACTTGTCATCCCTGGTATCCCTTCATGAAGGTTTGTCATCCAGCTGCTGGAGGACCTGGTGTTCTTCGTCAGCGACGTCCCCAACAATGGGCAGAATGTGCTGGACATCATGGTCACCAAGCCCAACCGGGAACGGCAGAAGCTGATGAGAGAACAGAACATCCTCAAACAGGTGTGTGTGTGTGTGTGCCCGTGTGCGGGAGGGGCGGGCCTGGGCCTTGGGGAAGGGGCTGGGTGTCCAGGACAGGAACCTTTTCCCATCCACAGTGGAGCTTTGCTCTCTCTGCAGCTTCTCTTCACCCCTTTTTGGAAAATGAGTATTTATTCAGCCCTGGCCACACGCTCTAGGCACTGCCCTAAGTGCCCTACACCTATTGGCTTGGTCGATCCTGTCCACCTGGGGGAGATATTATTATTATCCCATGTTACCTGTGAGGAGACTGACATGAGGAGGTTGGAACGACTTGACCTAGAGTATGCAGCTAGAAAGCAGCAGGGTCAGGATCTGAACTCAGGATGTCTGCTCTGGAACTTGTGCTTTTTTTTTTTTCTTTCTTTCTTTCTTTTTTTTTTTAAAGTAAGGTCTACGCCCAGTGCGGGCCTGAACTCACAGCCTGGAGATCAAGAGTCGCACGCTCTACAGACTGATCCAGCCAGGCGCCCCCCAGAACTTGTGCTTTAAAAAAAATGGGGGCGCCTGGGTGGCTCAGTCGTTAAGTGTCTGCCTTTGGCTCAGGTCATGATCCCGGGGTTCTGGGATCGAGCCCCACATCGGGCTCCCCGCTCCGCAGGGAGTCTGCTTTTTCCTCTCCCTCTGCCACTCCCTGCAGCTCCCGCTGTCTCTCCCTCTCTCTCTCTCAAATAAATAAATAATATCCTTAAAAAAATACTATTTCTGGGGCACCTGGCTGGCTGAGCCAGTCCGTGGTGTGTGACTCTTGATCTCGGGGTCGTGGGTTTGAGTCCCACACTGGGTGTGGGGATAACTTAAAAAAATATTTTTTTCTAAGTTTTGATTGTAAAACTTTTATTTCTCTTTTAAATTAAGTTAAATTTTTCTTTTATATTTTTATTTATTTATTTGACAGAGAGAGAGGGAACACAAGCAGGGGGAGTGGGAGAGGGAGAAGCAGGCTGTCCACGGAGCAGGAAGCCTGATGTGGGGCTCAATCCCAGAACACTGGGATCATGACCCAAGCCAAAGGCAGATACTTAACCTACTGAGGCACCCACCCATGTGCCCCTGATTGTGAAACTTTTCAAATATTGAGAAAGTAATGCAAGAATAATACAGTGAACGCTGTACAACCACAGCCCGAACCCGCTTGTTACCATTTTGCCAGTTTGGCTTGACGTAACTGTGCGTCTGTACACCCGTCCTTGCACCTGTGGATTTCCTGTGGGTGAGCCTCACCCCTACGTTTTCCAGTGTTCATCTCCTGGAATAAGGGTATTGTCCTCCATAAGCATAATGCTGTCAGCACACGTAAGAAAATTAGTAATGGTACCAATCCACATCAGATTCCTCTGCTTTACCCAAAATGTTTTTTAAAGTTTGTTTTTTGACCCAGGATCCCACGAAGTTTTTCTTTTTCTATTTGGTTGTGTTTCTTTGGTTTCTAGAAAAGTTTTTCACACTCACCCAATCTTTTCTTTTAAAATTTATTGATTACATTAATATTTTTTTAAAGAATTAATGGTGTTTGTTTTTTTTTTTAAAGATTTTATTTATCTGACAGAGAGACAGCCAGAAAGGGAACACAAGCAGGGGGAGTGGGAGAGGGAGAAGCAGGCTTCTCGCAGAGCAAGGAGCCCGATGTGGGGCTTGATCCCAGGATCCTGGGATCATGACCTGAGCCGAAGGCAGATGCTTAACAACTGAGCCACCCAGGCACCCTACATTAACATTTTTAAAGGATTTTACTTATTTGAGGTAGGGGGAAGGTCCAAAGGGAAAGCAGACTCCCTGCTAAGCAGGCAGCCTGCCTTGGGAATTGATCCTGGGACTCTAGGATCATGACTTGAGCCCAAGGCAGACGCTTAATGACGGAGCCACCCTGGTGCCCTACATTATTGGTTTTTTTAATGAGGTAGGCTTGCGTCTAGTCTCTTAGGCTCTGGCCACACCGGCCTGCCTTTTCTCTTAACCTCAGACCCATATGCTATGGCAGCCCTGAGCTCTTCCCCCAGACTCTGAGCCAGGCCCAGGATCTGAGTTGGCATTAATCATGTGGGGACGGGTGGGCTGAGGCCAGCAGTGGCATCCCAGCCAGAAGGGAGTTGGGGCTGGAAGTGGGGCTGATGGTGGTTGGGCTCGGGTCTCTGTCCAGCTTAGAATCAGCTTGGGGTTCCTGTCAGTGTGGCTTTGGGGCAGGGTGACTTTGGGGCCTTGCTTAGAATCAGCTTGGGGTTCCTGTCAGTGTGGCTTTGGGGCAGGGTGACTTTGAGGGTTCCTGGGATAATGAGGGGTGCAGACAGGTAGGGGGATCGCTCCTCATATTCTCTTCTCCCCCAGATCTTTGGCATTCTGAAGGCCCCTTTCCGTGAGAAGGGGGGTGAGGGCCCCCTGGTGCGACTGGAAGAGCTGTCGGACCAGAAGAACGCCCCCTACCAGCACATGTTCCGTCTCTGCTACCGGGTGCTGCGGCATTCCCAGGAGGATTACCGCAAGAACCAGGTGTGCTGCCACACCTGGCCTGAGCCTTCCCGGCTGGGGTGGCCCCGTTCACCCGCTCACCAGCTTGCTCCCTCCCACTCCACCCCCCACCCCCGACCGCCCCGACCCACTCAACAGGTAGTTTCTGTGGGGCGCACACCCGCTGTATACCAGGCATTGTTTTAGGCTCTGGGGATACATCAGGGACCCAGACAGTAGGGCCCGCTTTGTGCAGTCAGGCTCCGTACCCAGAAGGGCCTCGAGCTGGGTTCGATGCTCTGTTGTGGCCATCTTGAAAGTCCTGATGTTCGAAGAAGGGTTCTGCTGTTTCATTTTGCCTAGGGCCCCAGAGATCATGCAGCCAGTCCCACCAGGCAATTCCCCCCTCACGGAGGCTCTGGTTGGGAGATAGGCTGCGTGAGCTGAAGAAGTCTGTTAGGCAAACCCAGTCTGCTGCTCAGAACAGGTTTCCTCCCCCAGACCTCCGCCTCGCTAGTGGGAGTCCCCAGGCCCTGGGGCGGGGGGGCTCGCGGGAGCAGAGCCGGGCCCCCTGCCACTCGGGTCATCTGTTCTCCAGGAGCACATCGCCAAGCAGTTCGGGATGATGCAATCTCAGATCGGCTACGACATCCTGGCGGAGGACACCATCACTGCCCTGCTGCACAACAATCGTAAACTGCTGGAGAAGCACATCACCAAGACCGAGGTGGAGACCTTCGTCAGCCTCGTGCGCAAGAACCGGGAGCCCCGGTGAGCCCACTGGCCAGTCTCCCGAGCTGCGCCCGCCCCCTTCTTCCGGGTTCTCCCAGGGTATAAGGGCGGCGGGCGTTGATCGTGATCATTCAAACAGTGAGAGACCCTTGTCTCCACTGGTAAAGTGCCATGTGTCTGAGGTCCTGGCCTCTGCAGCCCTTCCCTGGGGACCCCTCCTGATTGTGGCCCAATCTCGAAACCAGAGGGTTGATGCCTGTATTGAACCAGTTGTGCAATATTTTGGAGGAGGGTGGGGTGCATCCCCACCAGGGACTGGTGTCTGAGCCCCCTCCTCACCCCCGCGGTCCCCACCCCAGGTTCCTGGACTACCTCTCTGACCTGTGTGTGTCCAACCACATCGCCATCCCCGTCACCCAGGAGCTCATCTGCAAGTGCGTGCTGGACCCCAAGAACAGCGACATTCTCATCCAGACCGAGTGAGCCATTGCGCTGTCCCCTGCCCACAGCCCTGCCTCCTCCCTGCCCTGCTCATCAGGCCCTTTAGAGCTCGGCCTCGGGCGCGTGCAGGCTGGAACCGTCCCTCTGGCTGTCTGTGCTCTGTGCTCGCACTATTCCAGCAAGGACTCCTCAGGGACTGAGCCAGATCCTCTGTCCTTGAGAGGCTCGTGGTCTGAGAAGTGTGTTTATTTGAGCTGGCACTCAGCCAAACTCCAGGAGGGGATCTGTGCAGCTGGGCATGCATGTGGCTGGGGGGGCTCTGGCCTGGCATCCTACCCGCCCCTTTCCCCCCCGCCCCCCGCCCCTACTCGCTGTGACGCACTGCCCTGGTTTGCAGGCTTCGGCCAGTGAAGGAGATGGCCCAGTCCCACGAGTACCTGAGCATCGAGTATTCAGAGGAGGAGGTGTGGCTCACGTGGACGGACAAGAATAATGAGCACCACGAGAAGAGTGTGAGGCAGCTGGCGCAGGAGGCACGGGCCGGCAATGCTCACGACGAGAACGTGCTTAGCTACTACAGGTGCCTCTGGGGGCCCAGCTCCTTCCCTGTCCCCAGCGCTTCCGCTGCCCTTGGGCCTTCTCCGAAGGCCGGCAGTCAATCCCGGCTGAGGGATGTGCTCCCCCAGCTGCATGGCCTTCCCTGGGGCGGCTGAATGTCACCCAAAGAGCTCAGCCCAGGGACGGGGCCTGAATGAACCTGAACCTGTGTACACGCATATTTATTTAAAAAATAAGATTACTAGATAACCGCTTAGCCAGTGCCTGCCATAGTTCGGAGTCTTTCCCCTGGCCACTCACGAAAGCCTCACCGCAGCCGCATGACTACTGTCACCCTCAGAGTTGGGGAGATAGGCACAGGGAGGTGAAAGGACTTGTCCACACTTCCTTCATGAGGGGCCATGGTTCAAACCCAGGCCGTCTGGCGCCAGGGCCACGGCGGATAAGGAAGGGCTCTGAGCAGAAAGCTAAGGGCAGGCCAGCACCCTATGCAGAGCAGGGCCGTCTGCTGGTCTCCTTTCAGCCGTTCTCCTGTCCGGGGCTCACCCCTGCACCCACTGCTCTGCGGAGGCCTGTCCGCCTACTGCGCTTCCCTCCCCTGCCTCTCCCAGCCTCTCGCTCAGCCAGCTCTCCTCCTGTGAACACCTGTCCTGGCTGAGCCAGAAGTGGTTTCTTCCTTCACAAGGAAGGGGAGGGCTGCAAACGCTCGCTCAGAATTGTGTCTTTTCTGTGATGCTGGGGGGTGCCTGGTTTGACCCAAGTCCCTCTGCCACTCTCCCAAGGCCTCCGCCGGCCCGGGCCCAAGCGCTGGTGGCCCTCGCCGGCCCCTGCCTGCCACGGGCTCACCCTCCACCCCGCCCTGCAGGTACCAGCTGAAGCTCTTTGCCCGCATGTGCCTGGACCGCCAGTACCTGGCCATCGATGAGATCTCCCAGCAGCTGGGCGTTGAGCTCATCTTCCTGTGCATGGCAGACGAGATGCTGCCCTTTGACCTGCGCGCCTCCTTCTGCCACCTGATGCTGCACGTGCATGTGGACAGGGACCCCCAGGAGCTGGTCACGCCAGTCAAGTTCGCCCGCCTCTGGACTGAGATCCCCACAGCCATCACCATCAAGGAGTGAGATGGGGAGCTGAGTGTGGGCCAGGCGAGGCCGGGCTGGGGGTATGTCAGTGATCCTCATGCCTCACTGCCTCCCCCCACCCCCAGCTACGACTCCAACCTCAATGCCTCTCGTGACGACAAGAAGAACAAGTTTGCCAGCACCATGGACTTCGTGGAGGACTACCTCAACAATGTGGTCAGCGAGGCCGTGCCCTTTGCCAACGAGGAGAAGAACAAGCTTACCTTCGAGGTTGCGGGGCAGGGGGGCGGTGAGGGGTTGGCGCTGGGGGGCTCTAGGCCTCAGTTGCCCCCAGGGGTGCTTCGGGGGCTCCATGACCTAACTTGCCACCGTGCCCCAGCCAGTTCAGGGAGCCCGCATAGACCACCGGGACTCCCCAAGGGGGAAGCTTCTCCCGGGCTACCTGAGAGAGGGCTTGCGGCCTCTCCCCCTTTGCCGCCCCCCTCCATTCACCCCTGCAGGCCCTCCTGGGTCACAGGCCCCTTCGAGGATCACCCCACCTTCCTGCCTTTCTGCCCTCCTCCCCGACCCCAGTAGCTTTCCTTGTAGGCCTTGCTTCCTCAGTAGACCACTGGGGGCCACGCACCCAGAGGTCCTGCCTTCTCCAAGGAACTTCGTCACACCCTCCGCACACCCGCCCCGCTCTACTTTCCCATCCTTAGTCCCCGCCCCTTGCGAGGCCCCGCCCCCGCTCACCTCGGCCCCGCCTCCTCCCCCCGCAGGTGGTCAGCCTGGCGCACAACCTCATCTACTTCGGCTTCTACAGCTTCAGTGAGCTGCTGCGGCTCACTCGCACGCTGCTGGGCATCATCGACTGCGTGCAGGGCCCCCCGGCCATGCTGCAGGCCTACGATGACTCAAGCGGTGAGGCCTAGTGGCCAAGGCCACAAACATCCCCGCCCTCACCCAGCTGGGGCCTTCCTCCTCCTCCTCCTAGCACCACAGTCCTCTCTGATCAGCCCCCTGTGCAGCCTGCCTCTGGCTTCTGCTGGACCAGCAGGGCCCCTGTCCCGGCACCGTGGAGACCCTGGGGCCCCGGGGAAATTGCCTTCCAACATAGCTTGGGCCAGAGGGGAGATAATGAGGGAGGAGGGGAGACACAGGCCCTGCCCAAGGAGCTCCCAGTCAGACAGGGGAGTGGGCCAGAGACATGTGACCGCAGACACAGCCTGGCCCTCAGGGACACCCCCAGGGGTGGCACAAAAACCTCTAATCAAAAAGTGCACGGTCTGACACCTGGTGCATCCTGCTCCCTGCACGGTGTCCCCTGTGTCTCCAGGGCTCTGTAGCAGCTCTCAGGATGCCCCATGGGAGAATTCTCACTGCTCTCCCCACACAGTTAACCTTTGCCCTGGCTAGCCCCTCTTTACCCAGGTTTGGCTTAAAGCTCGCCTCCCCTAGGAAGCCTTTCCAGGTTAGCCCTGCCTCTGACAGAGCCAGAGCCAGAGCCAGACCCAGGGCTCCTGCCGGGCACCCTGCGACTCCTGGTGCTTCTCGCTCTGCAGGCAAGAACATGCGCCGGTCCATCCAGGGCGTGGGCCACATGATGTCCACCATGGTGCTGAACCGCAAGCAGTCTGTCTTTGGGGCCCCCAGCCTGTCTGCTGGTGCCGGTGCCGCTGAGCCACTGGACAGAAGCAAGTTTGAGGACAATGAGGACATTGTGGTGATGGAGACCAAGCTGAAGATCCTGGAAATCTTACAGGTGGCTGGGCCAGGACAGTGGTGGGGAGTGTTGGGAATAGGGCAGGAGAGTGGGGGCCTGGGACAGGGAGGTTGGGGTTGGTGAACCCCTGCTCAGATCACATCCAGTACTGGGGGCTCCGCAGTGATTGGCTATGTAGTCCACTGGTTTCCAAAGCGTGGCCCTTAGACCAACAGCAGCATGGGCCTCACTGGGGAACTCAACAATGCATGTTCTTGGGCCCCGTCCCAGACCCACACACTTATCAGAGGCACCTGAGGCAGGCCCACTGTCTGTGCTGTGACAGGCCTTCCAGGTGATTCTGGGAGGCACTAAAGCCTAGCTCTGTCCCTCCACTGTACAGATGAGGAAGGGAAGAGGGGAGGGGATTAACTGCCTTCCTACAGAGATTTCAGAGCAGAAGTAGAGCTTTGAGAGGAAATTCCCTGGTGAGGCAGACACAGTCTTTCCTGTTCCAGGTCTTGTCTGAGACCCCCTAGCAACACTGGGAGAAGGGGCTGATAGGACCCTGGGGGTGGTCAGAATGCCTGCTTTTGCCTTACTTCCACCAGAGGACAGGAGGACTAATGCAGTGACCTCCATGGGGACCCAGTCTGGGCAGGGCCTGGTCAGGGAGTTGGAGGATTCTGGTTCATTCTAGGAGCTAAGGGCTTCCGGATCTGTGTCCTGGGGTGTGGCCAAAGGATAGAGGCCAGTGAGGGGTGTCTTCAAACCCTCTGTCCTCACCTCCCACCCTACACTGGCCTCTCCTGCTCCCTGCTAGTCTTCAGTTCCACACCCCCCTGCCCTTCAGCCCCGGGCAGAGTAGGGGAGGAGGATGAGAGCTGGCCTCTGGGTCCAGGGAGCTTCATTTTCTTTCTTGTCAGCATCCTCCCTAGGAAGGAGGGACTGAGTGATCTATGCCTCATTTGGAGAAGAGGTGTCATCCCTCATCACTGGGGCAGGAGAGGAGCAGAGGGCTCTCCGGGCCTCCCTGGGGAGAGGAGTCTTGATTTTTTAGGTTGTGATGTCCTACGGTAGCTGGAACATCTATGCCAAGACCCCTGAGTGCTAGAGCTCACTCGGGGTACCTCCTCCCCCTTCCTGGGACGCGACTGGCCTGCTGACTGCTGCCTAGTCCTCACCCCATCCCTCCCCGCTTCTCCAGTTCATCCTCAACGTCCGCCTGGACTACCGCATCTCCTACCTGCTGTCCGTCTTCAAGAAGGAGTTTGTGGAAGTGTTTCCCATGCAGGACAGTGGGGCTGATGGCACAGCTCCGGCCTTCGACTCCACCAGTGAGCTTGACCCTTGTCTTCCTCCGCCTTCAGGCTAAGGCTGTGTGACTCACCCAGGGGTACACATTAGTGGGGTGGGGGCTGGGGGATGTCTCGAGTCCAGCTCCCCAGCCCTGCCTCTGTTTCCCACCCAGCCCATTTGATTGCCATGGTGAGCGGCAGAGGCAGACATCATTCTCTCCATCTCCTAAATGGAGAAACTGAGGCCCAGAGAGAGGCGGGGACTTGCCCAAGGTCACGCCATCAGGTGCTGAACCAGAGCAGGACCCAGGTCCCCTGGTGGCCAGCTCGAACTCTTCTGAGCCCTGCAGGGTAGTAGGGCTGCTCTGGTTTCCGCCGAGGCTGGCTTCCACCCCTATCCTGGGAAGGAGCATGAAGGCACAGCTGCCACCCAACCAGTGTAGGGAACGGGGTGGTTCGGGTGCCTGCCTGCTCCCTCACCCCTGTGCTCCCCATCTTTCCTGGGATGGACCTGCCACCTGCCCCCATCCACTCACCCTTGCTCCCCACAGCCGCCAACATGAACCTGGACCGCATCGGGGAGCAGGCGGAGGCCATGTTTGGAGTGGGGTGAGGCCACAGTTCAGTTGGGGGGTGGCGTGTGCGGTTGGGTGGGTGATGCTGACACAGGTGTGTGAACGCCCCTCCTTGGGGCTCTCCAAGGGCGGCCCCTCTTCCTGGGTCTGCAGGACCCTTACTGGGCTCTGGGGCAGGGGACTCCTTGGCTCTGTGCTTTTGCCCTCTCATGCCTACCTAGCCCCAGGGACATAGGGGCCACTTGGGCCCTCGTGTCACCTCGGTCATTCCCCTACCCTCACCCAGAGCAGTCGTGGCTCTATCTAAGTTGGGACTTGGCCCAGGTAGCTGGAGGGGAGCAGGGGGAGGCGTGGAGGACAGCCCGCTGTACACAGGGCTGGGGTGGGGAGAGGTCGCCTGGGAGCTGGGAGCAGCACCGTCTCTGTGCCATGCCCTTGGCATTTAGTGAAGCCCAGGGACCCCAACTCAGAAGGACATTTTTAAATTCATAAAATAAAGCATGTCAGTTACAAAGGAAACCAAGAGCTTTGAGACACAGTTATCAAAATATTGAAGAAAACAAATTTGAAGTGACAGTTAGATCTGTGGATCTTTATTAACACATTAAGTAACCAGCTGAGCCCGGCGGGGGGAGGTAGTGTAATTAGTACTGTGATTTCGAAGGAACCATGCGTGTGAACGGGATTCACAATTTCTGTAACCACTGTAAGGCAGTGGGCGGACGTCTGTGACTGTTACTGGTGACAGAATCACCGGTACCCCTAGCTTCTCCTCACTAAAGGAAAGGCTGCATTTTACTTAGAGATCGGTACAACGGACGGGAATTTTCCCCACCTCTGTTCCCGGCCCCCAGCCCATCTCCACGAACCCCTTGGTGGGGGGAGTCCTGTGGGTCGGGTCCCCTGCAAAGAGTCCCCGCTTCAGCTGCGTGATCAAGGGGAGTCCTGTAGGATCTCAGGGAACACGGGGCTCCCTCGGGGGTTTGGGGCGTGGCTGGGGTCACCATCCTGCATGCGAATTCCACGGGGTGCGGCGTCTGCTGGTGGGTTGCAGGGTGGGCGGCGGGGAACCCAGTGCCCAGCATGCCCCTCCCCGGCGCCGCAGGAAGACCAGCAGCATGCTGGAGGTGGACGACGAGGGCGGCCGCACGTTCCTGCGCGTGCTCATTCACCTCACCATGCACGACTACGCGCCGCTGGTCTCGGGGGCCCTGCAGCTGCTCTTCAAGCACTTCAGCCAGCGCCAGGAGGCCGTGCACACCTTCAAGCAGGTGCTGCTCCTGCCTGAGCTCCTGGATGGATCTTGGGGAGCAGGGAAGAGGCCCCGGGGGCTTCTAGGGTGTGTGGGTGGGGGACCCTGAGGACCACCTGGTACAGGCCCCAAGTGGGTTGGTATATTGGCCAGGCTTCGGCCTGTACTGGGCACTGGGGGGTTAACTGGGGTTAACCATGCGGGGGGAGTGGAGCTTGCCGCTCAGAGGAGCTCAAGAGGCTGGTTTGGGGGTTCTTGGCCTTGCCGAGCTCCTGAAAGGTGAAGGCCAAGTGTTGGCCGCCTTTAGGACCTCTCTGCCTGATTCAAGGCTTGTCACTTTTCATGAGGCGGACAGTACTCGAGGGTTTCATAAACGATACCATGTGCACCTTTGCTAGGTGCTTCAGATCATGCCTGGCACAGTCAGCCTGCACTGAGGTGACTGGTTCTGTGACCATGATGTTGCATGGTGTCAACAGCGCCCTGTGAAACACACCTGCCATCTAACAAACATGTGCCAGGCGCAGAACCTTGGCCTTGTCTTATTGGGTGGGGGGGAGCCTTTAAGGCCTGGGAAGCTTTCCTGCCTTACCCTGACCAGAGTGAGTGCGGTGGGAGCCGAGGTTTTCCTGCCACGGGGACTCACTGCTGCCAGGATTCTTTGTCCTGCCCTGACAGGCCTTAGCAGCACCAGTCAATGAGCAACTGAAGCCGCTGATGGGGCAGCTCATGACAGGCAGTGCGGAGAGGCCTTCAGCCATCAGGGAAGGCTTCCTGGAGGTGATGGACCATAGCCCGGCCATCAGCATTGAGGAGGAGCAGAGGCCTGGAACAGGGCAAGCACCGGGGTCTCCATGAGGCAGTGGGCCAGGGCAGCCCATCTCACCCGGCATGCCCACGGTCAACCTTCAGGTGCAGCTGCTGATCTCAGCTCAGGATGTGGAGAACTACAAGGTGATCAAGTCGGAGCTGGACCGGCTGCGGACCATGGTGGAGAAGTCAGAGCTATGGGTGGACAAGAAGGGCAGCAGCAAGGGCGAGGAGGTGGACACAGGTGCTTCCAAAGACAAGAAGGAGGTGAGTAGGGTGGCAGGGAGCTGGGAGGCCAGGGCTGCCAGCAAGGGCTGGGCCCGGCTGACCCCCGCCCCCTTCCCTGTGTCCCCAGCGGCCCACAGACGAGGAGGGCTTTCTGCACCCACCCGGGGAGAAGAGCAGTGAAAACTACCAGATCGTCAAGGGCGTGAGTGACCTCGGGCCCTGAGGCAACCCCCCGCGCCCCCACCCCGGCAGCCGGAGGCTCTGGGCCTGGCCTCTCCTGCCTCCCCACTCTGCTGGCCACTTGCCTTCAAAATACACATTTTCTGGCTTTGCCTGCACATTAAAGACAATCCTTCCCAGGTCCAGATGGAATTATTTTAAAGCTGAAGTAATTTAATGAAATTCCATTTCACAGTCATATTGTTCTATTTACTTTTATGGGCGGAATTGGGTTTTTAGTGCTTGCCTGCCTTGTTGTGGTGATCTGACTCAGTGAGCATGGCCTCCTTCCCCTTCCTGTCCCCGATGTGAGCTGGGGCTTGGTTGGGCTTGGCCGGGGACTCCCACCAGCCTGAGGGAGGCGGCGGGGCAGCTGGAGGAGGAGGGAAGGGGCAGGGGCTCTGGGCTCACCCCCAACCCTCCCCAGATCCTGGAACGGCTGAACAAGATGTGCGGCGTTGGCGAGCAGATGAGGAAGAAGCAGCAGAGGCTGCTCAAGAACATGGACGCCCACAAGGTCATGCTGGATCTGCTGCAGATCCCTTATGACAAGGTGACCTCTGACTTCTGACCTCTGACTTCCCCCTAACCCTGGCCCAAGCCAAACCACGCACTAATCTCCAATGTTGACCTAACCCAACCTCACCCTGACCCCAGCTTCTGTTGCCCTCTCTGGCCTCGTCCTAATTATCTTAGCTTCATTGTAAGCTCTGACTGTTCTGACTGTTGCCTCGTCATCCGTCATCTTTCTTTCTTTTTTTTTTTTTTTCAAGATTTAATTTATTTGACAGAGACAGAGCTTGAGGGAGAGAGAGAGAGATCACAAGTAGGGGGGAGGGGTAGAGGGAGAAGCAGACTCCCTGCTGAGCAGGGAGGTCTATGTGAGGCTCTATCCCAGGACCCTGGGATCATGACCTGAGGCAAAGGCAGACGCTTAACCAACTGAGCCACCCGGGGTGCCCTGTCTCCTCCTTATCTTGATCCACGTTAAACCTTAACTGACCCCTGCCTCTCTTTGACTTTTGATGTCAACTTGGACCTCATACTGACCCCTGACTTTGATTTCACACTCTAGCCTCACTCTGACCTCTTACCCTCACTGGTCCCCAGGGCACATTCTTGTCGCAAGCGGACTCCAAATTTAGCATCATTTCAACCTTTGATCATCCACACCTTGCCTCACCTGACCATGATCTTGATCTGTCTCAAGCCTCACACTGGCTCTTGAGCGTGACAGCCAGCATTCACCTGACCCTGACCCCTCAGCCTAGCTTCCCCAAGCTGGCCTCCCTTCAGCTTCTGCCCCTCAGTCCTTCACACATTTCCTATTTACTTATTTTGAGAGAGAGAGAGAGAAAAAGAGAGCACAGCAGGGGAAGGGACAGAGAGAGAGAGAAGCATCCCCTCCACCCCCCACTGAGCAGGGAGCCTGATGCAGGGCTCAATCTCAGGACCCCAGGATCATGACCTGAGCCGAACTCAGACGCTTAACTGGCTGAGCCACCCCGGCGCCTAAGACACATTTTCTTATCTTGACCTGGAGGCCCTCTTTCACCTTGAACCTGGCCTCCCCGTGGTCCCAGTCCCAAGCCCTGCCCCCTCCTTCCGGCCATACCCTCTGGAGCTTAGGCACGAGGCCCGGCGTCACCTTCCTCCTCCCATCCTGATGCCCAGGGTGATGCCAAGATGATGGAGATCCTGCGCTACACCCACCAGTTCCTGCAGAAGTTCTGCGCGGGGAACCCGGGCAACCAGGCCCTGCTGCATAAGCACCTGCACCTCTTCCTCACGCCAGGGGTAAGGGCGTAAGGCTGGGGGGTGGGGGTGGCGGTGTGGGGCTGGCAGCAGGGTGGCCGGGCGGGCCGGGATCCCTCCTCGTGATGGCTACCCGCCTGCCTGCAGCTTCTGGAGGCCGAGACTATGCAGCATATCTTCCTGAACAACTACCAGCTGTGCTCGGAGATCAGCGAGCCGGTGCTGCAGCACTTCGTGCACCTGCTGGCCACCCACGGACGCCACGTGCAGTACCTGGACTTCCTGCACACCGTCATCAAGGCCGAGGGCAAGTACGTCAAGAAGTGCCAGGACATGATCATGACCGAGGTGAGGACGGGGCTGGGGGCGGGGGGCGCCGGGGGCTCAGGCAGCGGGACCCAGAGTGAAGACGAGTCAGAGAGTCGCGAGGGGGGCCTGGCCTGTGGAGATAGGATGGAGGCCACAGAGGCGGAACTCACAGCCCCTGTCCCACTATTTATCCTTGTATTTTCACGCATTTCAAAACCGTGAGGTGCCCACTGGGGGGCCAACGAGCACGTATACACTGGGGGACATGGGTGGGGTGTACTCTTGGGGCAGGGACCACATCCTGTGTGCTTCTGCACGGGCCCCAGCGTCTGGCGCACTGTAGGTGCCTGGTAGGCCTGTTAGCCGAAGGCATGAAGGAGGAAGGGCCGAGTCTAAACCCGGAACAGAGACTGTTTCTGTCCCGGAGTGGTGTGTGTGGGGGTGTGTGTAGCACAGCAAACGGAGATGAGGGACCTGACAAATGGGGTGCCCTACACCGGAAGTGTCAAATAGTCCAAATTATTAATTTCTGTTATTATTATTACCGTGAATAACATCATCACTGACACGAGAGGGTGCAGCAAGTGCTCTGGGAGGCTTTAAGTTCCACCATGGGAGCAGAGGGGAGGCAGGGGGTGAGGCAGGCAGGCATGGGATTAGAAAGGGCTTCCTGGAGGAAGCACCTGTGAAATAAGACTGAGTGTGGGATTTTTTTTTTTCCTTAGGAGAGGAGGGGTCACTTTTTGTGGGTCCAGAGTTTGGCCCTGATGGCAGGTGGCCGGAGACATCAGCCTATGGCCCCAAGGGCCAGGCAGGGGAGGGCTTTCCTGAGTGTCAGGTGAGGGCTGGGGTCAGAGTCCCAATCTCTCCCTGCTGACGGGGGTGTCTGATTGGGCACCCCTCCTCCCTGCAGCTGACCAACGCGGGTGATGACGTGGTGGTGTTCTACAATGACAAGGCCTCGCTGGCCCACCTGCTGGACATGATGAAGGCTGCCCGGGATGGCGTGGAGGACCACAGCCCCCTCATGTACCACATCTCCCTGGTGGACTTGCTGGCTGCCTGTGCTGAGGGCAAAAACGTCTACACGGAGATCAAGTGCACCTCCCTGCTGCCCCTGGAGGACGTGGTGTCTGTGGTGACACATGAGGACTGCATCACCGAGGTCTGGGGTTTGGGAGAGCTGGCGGGAGTGGGGGGGCGGGGTGTAAGGGCTGGTGGAGCCAGGCTGGGGCAGCCGTCAGTCTTGCATGGTGGGGCAGGAAGGGGGAGGTAAGAAAAGTGGGGGAATGGAAGGTGTGGGCAGAGGAACAGGTGGAGGTCAGGAGATTGGCGGAGCGCAGAGAAGGAGAGCCTGGACCGGTGGCCCGGCTCATGCCCCTGACCTTGCTTCCGGCTGCACAGGTGAAAATGGCGTACGTGAACTTCGTGAATCACTGCTATGTGGACACAGAGGTGGAGATGAAGGAGATCTACACCAGCAACCACATCTGGACGCTCTTTGAGAACTTCACGCTGGACATGGCTCGGGTCTGTCCGCTGGGAGGGCGTGGGTTTGTGGGTACACCATGCTGGGCACAAGTGTGGTTGGGAGCCTAGTTGGCCTGCCAGGGACTGGGCATGGAGGGGCCCCCAAGGCATCTCTCTCTCCTGCCCCAGGTGTGCAGTAAGCGGGAGAAGCGTCTGGCTGACCCCACGCTGGAGAAGTACGTGCTGACCGTCGTGCTAGACACCATCAACGCGTTCTTCAGCTCCCCATTCTCTGAGAACAGCACCTCCCTGCAGGTGCGCTTGTCCTGCGTGCGCAGTTCTTGTGTGGGGAAGGAGGGAAGGAGAACATGTATTCCTGTCTGCTTGTGGTGCACAGAGACATAGCGGAAGGACATAGACAAGTGTATTAGTTACATACGCTGTGTAACAAATTACCCCCAAAGTTAGTGGTTTAAAACAACAAACATTTCTTCTCCTAGAACTTCTGTAGGTCAGGAATTAGTGTGGGGACAGTACCCTAGAACGGGAATTCCTAAATTGACTTGGTGTGACAGGTCCTAGGGTGGCAGGTGACGGCTGGCAGCCCTTACTTCCCGAAGACAAGACAGTCATGCGTACCACAGTGGTTAGCAGAGCCCAAGCAGTAATCCAGAGGGCCCAAGGCCCAGAGAGCTTTGGTGTCAGCTTAATCAAGCAGGTGCCCCTAGGACTGAAGTCCTACTGCAGCAGAGAAGCTCTACGCTAGGGAACAGAAGTTGGCCTTAAATCACTGCAGAGTCATGGCCGCTCAGTCAATTTCCAGATTCCCAGCCCAGACCCCCTTGAAGGCAAGAGAAGCAGGCTTCCTGGAGGAGGGAGCCCGAGACAATACCTAAACCATAATACCATAAATCACTGGATGGACACAAGAGCCCAACAAAGGGTTACTTATAGGTAGAGGAACTGGGGGCAGAGTGGGTCCTGGTCTCAGCAAGGGTGGGTTCATTTTGACACACAGGCGTTTGGGCCCTGGGACCTCTCTGGGACTATGAGTAATTTGTATAAGCTTTTCCCACCTTTCATCAGTCCCAGGGCAGAGGTGGGAGAATAGGCTGATGGGATCAAGGCTGGGGTGAGACTTCTCAAAACCTACCTTTCTATAGCATACTTTGGTTTTTGAACCATGGAACTATATCACCTTTTCACAATATTAATTTATTTTTTAAAAATTTTTAAAGGAAGGAAAGGATTAGTAATACAGGATTATAAGCCCTAGGTCTGAACTTTGGGGAGTTCTCACAGGGCTGCCATGTATGGTTGGGCAGGTTGCGCACTGCCAAGAGGAAAGGCAATGCCTTTTTCCAGTTGGCATAAAGATACATGGTAGCTCTTGGAAGCCTTGTTCCTCCACCTTACCCATTCTCAGGGGGCCCTGGTCACTGGGCTTGGGGCTGCCTAGGGTGGAGGGGGGCCAGGCTGTAGCAGTAGGCGTGTTGCTTTTGCAGACACACCAGACGATCGTGGTGCAGCTGCTGCAGTCCACCACACGGCTGCTCGAGTGTCCGTGGCTGCAGCAGCAGCACAAGGGCTCCGTGGAGGCCTGCATCCGGACCCTCGCCATGGTGGGTGAGTGTGCCAGGGGCACTGGTTAGCTCCAACCACCCCTCCCTTCCCTTTGCCGCAGGGCCACCTGCCCTCAACACAAACACCTTATTTCTAAGCTCGCCCATCATCTGCTCCCAGGTTTTTCCCAGTAAGTCCTTCTTGGTGTCTCACTGGCATCTTAGCAATTGAGAGAAGCTGTTTTCTCCTTTGAGCTTTGAGTCATTTCCCCAGAGGGTAATGCTGGGGGACATCCCCCAACCGAAGTTTCTTGCGCTTGCAAATGGTTGCAGGCAGAAGGGAGGCTTAGAGGTGGTTAGGGAGCATCGGGGAAGGGGAGAGAGCAGGTGGGAGAGAGAGGGAAGGGCTCAGGGTGGAGCCAGGGTAGAATCAAAGAGGCAGAAACTCTCTCTTTTTATTCCAAAAGGGGAAGGGGGCACCCCAGTCCCAGTGGGGGCCAACGCATACCCCAGAATCTTGGGAAGTTCACCCTGTCTCCCAGTTCAGCAGCCTGGAGCCTGACTGCTCTGGCTGGCCGAGCTCCCCCACTCCCCACCTGCCCTTGAGCGCCCCGTTGTCTCTCCCCTCCAGCTAAAGGCCGGGCCATCTCACTGCCCATGGACCTGGATGCACATATCAGCTCGCTGCTCAGCAGTGGGACCAGCTGTATAGCCGCTGCCCAGCGCAACGCCTCCAACTACAAGGCGACCACACGGGCCTTCCCCCGTGTCATGCCCACCGCCAACCAGTGGGACTACAAGAACATCATCGAGAAGCTTCAGGTGGGTGCGGGGCTGCCTGGCATCTGCCACGTCAGGGAAGCCTGCCTCCCCATGCTGCCTGGACTCCCTGGGAAAGAGGCTCCTGCTTAGGGAAGGCCCTGGGGAGGGGACCGAAAGGCCTCATTCCAGGGGAAGCCAGGAGAACCCAGGCCTCCGCTAGCAGGGTTGGTGCTCATGAAGGGGATCAGAACACCTCTCAGTCCTGAGAGCACGTTCCTATTTATGTGACACACTCTTGGCCACTATCTACACACTTCTAAGAGGGATGCGGTGGCTCATTATCCCCACGTGGCAGGAGATCGAGGCCCAGAGAGGGAGAGGAGCTTGCCCCAGGTCACACAGCTAGAGAGGGGCTGGTAGAGAAGCCCTGGCCTGTGGCTACCCGCCAGGTGCTCTGAGCAGGCAGACGACCTGCATGGTTCAGGGTGGTTCTGTGGGTGCAGGGCCCCTCAGACAGGCTCAGAGAAATCCACAGGGCCATTTGGTATTGGGGTGGGCCGAAGGGCACCAGCCCTACTCATCTCTTGGGCCCGGACGGCCTGCACCTGGCCCTGTAGTGACTTTGCTATGCCCGCCCCAGGACATTATCACAGCCCTGGAGGAGCGGCTGAGGCCCCTGGTCCAGGCCGAGCTGTCGGTGCTGGTGGACGTCCTGCACTGGCCCGAGCTGCTCTTCCTGGAGGGCAGTGAGGCCTACCAGCGCTGCGAGAGCGGGGGTTTCCTGTCCAAGTGAGCCGGACGCCAGGCCTGGGCAGGGGGGGTGGCCGGGGCGAGGCTGTTGGGGGCAGGGCAGGACCGGACAGCCCACAGGGCAGGGAGCTGGGGCAGGGTAGGTGGCTGGAAGGAGGTGGCCATGGCTGGCCCCAGCGTTCCCTCTTCCCTCACGGGCCAGGCTGATCCAGCACACCAAGGACCTCATGGAGTCAGAGGAGAAGCTGTGTGTCAAGGTGCTGCGGACCCTGCAGCAGATGCTGCTCAAGAAGACCAAGTACGGGGACCGGGTGAGTGCCTGGGGCGAGCCGGACGCCCTGCAAGACTGGCCAGCAGGGGCGGCCAGGGGCTCGGGGCCAGTGTGGGCTGGCCCGTGATCGGTCTGATGGTGAACCATGCCACCGTGGGGCCTCACTCCTTCCCCCCCCAGGGCAACCAGCTGCGCAAGATGCTGCTACAGAACTACCTCCAGAACCGGAAGTCCAGCTCGCGGGGGGACCTTCCAGACCCTGTGGGCACTGGTCAGTACCATTTCCCTGCCACCACTGTGCCTCTGTGTGGCCCATGTGCCTAGGCCCTGGGCCCGCCCTTCTGTTTGCCAGCCTCCCCCTGCCCCTGGCTCCCTTCAATGTGGGTTCCCCAACTCCAGGCCTGGACCAAGACTGGTCAGCCATTGCGGCCACCCAGTGCCGGCTGGACAAGGAGGGGGCCACTAAACTGGTATGCGACCTGATCACCAGCACCAAGAACGAGAAGATCTTCCAGGAGAGCATCGGCCTGGCCATCCGCCTGCTGGATGGCGGCAACACCGAGATCCAGGTGTGGAGGGGCTGGGGGTGCTGGGGGCTCACCTCCTCTCAGGAGGTGCCTCATGCTTGGGAGAAGGTATGGGGCGGCACGTTGCTGAGGCTGCCGGGCCAGGTGCTGGTGGCCTGCACGAGCCCGGGCACGTGTGGGCGCGTCTACTTTCCCCCGTGTCATGTGGCTTCTTTCTGCCCACGCAGACTATTCTGCTCAAGCCAGGCCTGAGCTTGACTCCCCACCACGCTGCCCATACCGTGTCCGTCATTCCTGCCTCTCGGTCTCTGCTCAGGCTTCCTTCCCTCCTCTCCTCCATCCTCCTCAGCCTTTGGTGCACAGTCGAAGGACTGCCTCCTCTGAAAAGTCCCCTGTGATTGCCTTATCCCCATTCTTTCATTCATGATTTGTGTTTTTGTTATTCTTTTAAGATTTATTTATTTGAGAGTGAGAGAGTCTGGGAGAGGCAGAGGGAGAAGGAGAAAGGGTCTTAAGCTGACTCCGTACTAGGTGCGGGACCCGATCCGAGACTTGAACTCACGACCCTGAGATCATGACCTGAGCTGAAACCCCGAAACCAAGAGTTGGATGCTGAGCCGACTGAGCCACCCAGGCGCCCCTCATGCCCTGTTTTTGTTTTGTTTTGTTTTGTTTTAAGATTTTATTTATTTGACAGAGAGATCACAAGTAGGCTGAGAGGCAGGCAGAGAGAGAGGGAGAAGCAGGCTCCCTGCTGAGCAGAGAGCCTGATGCGGGGCTCGATCCCAGGACCCTGAGACCATGACCTGAGCCGAAGGCAGAGGCTTAACCCACTGAGCCACCCAGGCTCCCCCCTCATGCCCTGTTTTAATAAGTCTGCACTGTTTTCCATGTGCCTAGGCACTAAGGTTTTAGCTGTGAAGGGAAAAGACAAAATCCGTGTATCCTCTGAATTGGTCCTATAGCCTAATGGTAGAACAGCCCGTGACTGTAACCCCTGTGTGGCGTGGAGAGTGTTTTGGACAGTGCTAATGCCAGCGAGGGGCCTGGGGGTGCCAGGGCAGGGATGGGGTGAGGCCCTTGAAGAGGGGCCAGTGCAGCGAGAGCCCCGAGGTAAGCCTATGGACAGGAGGGGCGGGCTGCACCAGGCAGAGCAGGCAACTGGTGCCAAGAGAGGTGGCAGGCCGTCAGATGGCCTCATGGGCGCTGGGAGGCCGGGCTTCTCCTATGGGTGAGATGGGGCCCCTGCAGGCTGTCAGGAAGAGGAAGGATGAGATTTAGACTTCCAAGGGGCACCTCTGCGGCTGTGTGGGGGGCAGACGGAGGAGCAAGAGCAGATGTAGATGATGTGAGGACACTAGTGCAGGCCCCTAGCATCACAGTGACGGCAGTTACGGACCCTTCCCCTCCGCCTCTGACAGTCCCGACTGCCCTTGCCCCAGCCATAGTCCCAGGGCACATCCAGGGACCTGTCTGCAGCCCAGCCTTGTCCCTGAACCATGGGAGAGAGCCCTCCAGGGACTCACCGAGGGCTGCTTAGCGCCAGGCCCTGTGCTGAGGCTGTCCGCCACCCCCCTCTCCCCTGCCCAGAAATCCTTCTACAATCTAATGATGAGTGACAAGAAGTCAGAGCGCTTCTTCAAAGTGTTGCACGACCGCATGAAACGGGCCCAGCAGGAGACCAAGTCCACAGTTGCTGTCAACATGAACGACCTGGGCAGCCAGCCACAGGAGGATCGGGAGCCGGCAGACCCCACCACCAAAGGTCAGAGGTCATGGGGGTGCCGGGCCCGGGTCACAGGGTGCAGGGTGAGGGTGAGGGTCTGGTCCCTTCCAGCAGCCCCAAGCCTCAGCAGGCCTCCCCCTGCAGGCCGAGTAGCTTCCTTCTCGATGCCGGGCTCCCCGTCCCGCTATTCGCTGGGCCCCAGCCTGCGCCGGGGCCACGAGGTGGGCGAGCGCGTACAGAGCAACGAGATGGGCACGTCCGTGCTCATCATGCAGCCCATCCTGCGCTTCCTGCAGCTGCTGTGTGAGAATCACAACCGGGACCTGCAGGTGTGTGCCGGCCCCACCCCCGCCCCAACCCCCTGGCCAGTGCGTGGACCCCCACCCTTGCCTTCTGCCCACAGGCCGCTGCTCTGTGCCTACACAGGGCAGGGGCCCCCAGGCCTGGCCTCTGGCCCTCGTGAGAGCCTCGCCATGCCCGCCCTCCTGTGCCCTGCAGAACTTCCTGCGCTCTCAGAACAACAAGACCAACTACAACCTGGTTTGTGAGACGCTCCAGTTTCTGGACATCATGTGCGGCAGCACCACCGGTGGCCTGGGGCTGCTGGGCCTTTACATCAATGAGGACAACGTGGGCCTTGTCATCCAGACCCTGGAGACCCTCACCGAGTACTGCCAGGGCCCCTGCCACGAGAACCAGGTGAGCGGTCACAGCGGTGCCCGCGGCCGACAGGTAGTGTGGACACGTGGGTGCAAGGAGCAGGCCGGGCAGGGAAGAGCCAGGGACATTGGGAGCCACCAGAGGTCTGAAGGGCCTTGGCCCCATGTCCCCCCGACTGCTGCCTGCCAGACTTGCATCGTGACGCACGAATCCAATGGCATCGACATCATCACGGCACTGATTCTCAATGACATTAGTCCCCTGTGCAAGTACCGTATGGACCTGGTGCTGCAGCTCAAGGTGGGGCCCATGGCAGCCCACGGGCACGTGTGTGTGAATGGTGTGCATGTGCGCAGGTGATGTGTATGCCGAGCTTGAGTCCTGGGGCGTGGTGGGGGGTTTAATATGCACACACAGATAAGTGTGTGAGCAAATGTGCTGCACGTATGCTCCAGGAGCAAGTGAATTCTGGGTTTCCCCCAGGGCCTCCTGTGTGTATGTCTGCTCTCTGGGTGATTGTGTCTGGCCCACTGTGGGGTGGGGGTGAAGGCAGTGGGGGGGGGTTGGGGGTGGTCTGGATTTGCAGGACGCTTCTCAGCGAGTCCTGGGGGGATAGTGGGGAATGAGAAGGCCCTGGCATATCTTCCGGGCCGGGAGAGGCTGTTGTGGAGTAGAAGGGGGTGTTGGGGGGCATGGTGGGGGCCCTCAGACTGTGGCCTGTCCCCCTTTCCCACCTCCTCGCAGGACAATGCGTCCAAGCTGCTCTTGGCTCTGATGGAGAGCCGGCACGACAGTGAAAACGCGGAGCGAATACTCATCAGCCTGCGGCCCCAAGAGCTGGTGAGGCTGGGCCGGAGGTCAGGTTGGGAAAGCGTGAATGGGTGGGGTGTGGAGGGGACGGGGATTGGGGCATTCCCTACGCCCCGGGAAAACGGCGTTCAGACAGGCAGTGCCCCGCCAGGTGGACGTCATCAAGAAAGCCTACCTGCAGGAGGAGGAGCGGGAGAACTCAGAGGTGAGCCCACGGGAAGTGGGCCACAACATCTACATCCTGGCGCTGCAGGTACCAGCCCCGCCCCGTGGCCCCGCCCCCGGATGCCCCGCCCCCATGACCACGCCCCGTGACTCCGCCTCGCCCTCTCACGCAGCTCTCCAGGCACAACAAGCAGCTGCAGCACCTGCTGAAGCCGGTGAAGCGCATCCAGGAGGAAGAGGCCGAGGGCATCTCTTCCATGGTGGGGGCCCCGGGACGAGGCTGGGTGCGGGGCGGGGCTTAGATCTAGGGGCAGGGCGGGGCGGGGCGAGAGTTTCGATGGGCTGGTATTTGGGGGCAAGGCTAGGGAGGGAGGGCGGGAAAGAGGGCAGAGCGGAGATCTGAGGGCCCGTGGGAATCCGGATGAGCTTGGGGCGGGGCCCGGAACTCTGGGCGGAGCGCGGCCGGGGGCGTGGCCTGAACCTGAGTAAGAGCTGGAATTGGGGGGTGGAGGGCGGGGCTCAGGGCGGGAAGAGCCACACTGGTGGCCCGGGGTGAAACCTAGTTGTACAAGTGGGAGCGAAGCTCTGGGGCTGTTCTGGAAGTCTAGAGCAGGACAGAGCGGAGGACGGTTTATGTCCTTCCGGTATTGCCTGGACATTGCTCTCCCACTACCCCTTTCTTAATTGGGGGATTGCATCCTAGTTGGGCTGGGCTGCGTCTGGTCTGGATGGGGAACCCTCCAGCAGGTAGGGCTGGGTGGCGGGCCTAGCAGTGGGGAACTGTGGGGCCTGACCTCAGCGGCCACTCTACTCCCAGCTCAGCCTCAACAACAAGCAGCTGTCCCAGATGCTCAAGTCATCAGCGCCCGCCCAGGAGGAGGAGGAGGACCCCCTGGCCTACTACGAGAACCACACGTCCCAGATAGAGGTAGGCCGGAGGGCAGTAGGGGCACTGTGGGTGAGGGCCGTGACCCTGGCCCTTGGTGGCAGTGGCCTAGGTGTGACCGGGTGCCTGTGCGTGCCCAGATCGTGCGACAGGACCGCAGCATGGAGCAGATCGTGTTCCCTGTGCCCGGCATCTGCCAATTCCTGACGGAGGAGACCAAGCATCGGCTCTTCACCACCACCGAGCAGGATGAGCAGGGCAGCAAAGTGAGCGACTTCTTCGACCAGTCCTCCTTCCTGCACAACGAAATGGAATGGCAGCGCAAGCTCCGCAGTGAGGACCGGGCGGGGCGGGACAGGGAGGAAGGGCTGGAGCTGCTCAGTGCTGCCCCCTTGAGGCTCCCCCCCCACACTCCGCACCACCTCCACCACACCGCTAGGAGGGCTCGGGTAATGGCTGCTCAAGTGGGGCCTGGAGCTTGTGCTGGCGCCAGGGGGCCCCTGTGGGGTGGGTGAACAATATGAAGGTGAGAAACCCCTCACGCCAGCCTGCCGTCCCCCCTTTCCCCCAGGCATGCCACTGATCTACTGGTTCTCCCGCCGCATGACCCTGTGGGGCAGCATTTCCTTCAACCTGGCGGTTTTTATCAACATCATCATCGCCTTCTTCTACCCCTACATGGAGGGCGCGTCCACAGGTGGGGACCCAAGGGTGGCAGACTGAGGTCTCAGAGCACACCATGCCCCCTCCCTGGGCTTGGGCAGAGCCTTGGGGCCGGCCAGGCTCTGCGGGGACCAGATGTAGAGTGGGGAACATCACCCTGCACTGCCCTTTGGGCTCTGCACCTGTGGGGCACACAGTCATGGTCCCGTGGGATGGACGGCTTCCTTAACCTCTGGAGACAGTGCATGTCTTTCGCTGTCTCTCTAACGCACAACATGAGCCAGAGATCAGACAGGGTAGCAGCAGCTGAACAGGACCTGCCTTAAGTCTGGATGGGCAGGTGTGATGGGAGGGGGTGCTAAAACCAGGTGACCAAGAACATTAGAGGGAAGGCTTCCAGGAGGAGGTGGCTTCTTGAGGTGTGTGGGGCTGGGGCTATGCTGGGCTTCACTGCCCAGGGCTCACCCCTGTACCCCGGCCCCCAGGCGTGCTGGGCTCCCCACTCATCTCGCTGCTGTTCTGGATCCTCATCTGTTTCTCCATCGCGGCTCTGTTCACCAAACGCTACAGCGTCCGCCCCCTCATAGTGGCGCTCATCCTGCGCTCCATCTACTACCTGGGCATTGGGCCCACACTCAACATCCTGGGCGCCCTCAATGTGAGTGCTGGAGGGAGCCCCCACCCCACCCCACCCCACCCCTGCGCTCATGGGGCGGTAGGACCTCATGCTGGCCGTCTGCCTCCCCACGGTCCACTGCTCTGCCCTACCCCCCACCCCGTCCCTGTGAATGGGGCCAAGTTTGTTAAAGACCCACTGGTAGGGCTGTTCTGTGCCTCCTCCGTCGCCCGTGATCAACTGGGGCAACTGGCACTCTGAGCCAGTTGTGGGGAGTCACTGTGGGGCCCCAGCTCCAGGGCTGCTGTGTACATGGGGTTAGTGGGGCACTGCCCAGAGGCACTGTTCACACTGTAGACATCAAAGATTTGTAATGTGATGACAGTTCCCAGCAGCTGGAAATAAAGTGTACCTGGAGTAAGGCAGGGTGGCAGGGGGTGGGGGACAGGCAACTTTCCCTAACTTACCAAGTCACCATCAGGGCCAAGGTTGGTCTGTCCGACTATCCTCTGTTACTTGTATCTCACTTTCTTCCTGGAGCCACGGACCCCAGGGGCTTCTCCCCTGTTCTATCCCAGGAGCCCAGATACATTTCTAGGAGCGTTTTCATTAATGCCAAGCCTGCCAGGCTAAGCAGGAGCAGCTCAGATCTGCTCCATGGAAGGGCCAGCCTCAGAGCTAGGCACTCAGTGGGCTCAGAAGCAGGGAGTGGAGATCCGGGGTGGGTGGTGGGACACTGATCCCACAACCCTGTCCATGCCCCCAGCTGACCAACAAGATTGTCTTTGTGGTGAGCTTCGTGGGCAACCGTGGTACCTTCATCCGGGGCTATAAGGCCATGGTCATGGACATGGAGTTCCTCTACCATGTGGGCTACATCCTGACTAGTGTCCTGGGCCTCTTTGTCCACGAGCTCTTCTACAGTATCCTGGTGAGCCTGCTGGGAACGGGTGCTGGCAGGGGTGTGAGAGTGATCGGGGCTCCCCTCAAGCTTCTGGAAGAACCTGTGGGAAACCAGTGGGAGCAGCGCAGCCCTGGGACCCAGCGGCACCTGCAGTCCCACAGGCCCAGGTCCCATGGCCTTGTCCCTGCCCGGCAGCTATTTGACCTCATCTACCGCGAGGAGACGCTGTTCAATGTCATCAAGAGCGTTACTCGCAATGGCCGCTCCATCCTGCTGACCGCCCTACTGGCCCTCATCCTCGTCTACCTCTTCTCCATCGTTGGCTTCCTCTTTCTCAAGGATGACTTCATCCTCGAGGTGGACCGGCTGCCGGGCAATCACTCTGGAGGTCTGACTGCTCCTCTCCTTGGCAGGGGTGGGGGCTGAGGGGGGGGTCCACAAATGATCTATGTCAGGCCCAGGACCTGGGAGTGCTTCTCCACCAGGCTCCGTGCCTCAGTTTCTCCTCTTGGGTTCCAGGGAGGTCTAGCTCACACCAATCTGCCTCCCTCTTGCCTGGCACAGACTGAGGGGGTGGGAGAGCCTTGGGCTTCGGCTCCCTTAGGAGCCTCTTGCTTACAGACCCCGGTGTTCGTGTTCAACTCGGTATTTGCTGGGACTGCCTATGTGCCAGGCTCAGGGGTGAAGACCCCCCTTTTCTGACCTTCGTGCACAGTCAGTGGGGCCAAGGGCACGAAGACCCTTCCCTTGTCGCCTGGCAGAGTTGGGAGCTCACAGGATGGAAGGGTTCACGGAGGGTGTGATGCTGGGAACACAACCAGGGGAATGGTAAGGTCTGCTGTGTCCTCATCCTGGTGACCTTCTCTGTGTCCTTTCTAGCCAGCCCCCTGGGGATGCCACATGGAGCTGCCACATTCATGGGCACATGCAGTGGGGACAAGCTGAACTGTGTCTCGGGGGTCTCGGTGCCTGAGGTCCTGGAAGGTGAGGGCGGTGTGTTTCAGGAGCCTGGGGAAGGGGTTGCAGAGGCAGGGGGCTTGGCCTGGGTCTGAACACACGCTCCGCGTGTAGGGAACAGAGAGCTGGAGAGCACGGAGCGGGCCTGTGACACTTTGCTGATGTGCATCGTCACTGTCATGAATCACGGGCTGCGCAATGGTGGCGGCGTGGGCGACATTCTCCGCAAGCCCTCCAAAGACGTGAGCATCCCCTGCCCTGCTTCCAGATCCACGAGGCCCAAGCCCTGGCCCAGTCAGCCGCGGTGAGGTCCTGCCATTGGGTCATGGCCTGGCAGACCAGCTTGGTCCCCGCCCCCACCCAGTCTTCAGCGTCGCAAGCCCCCTTTAGGCGTCCACTCTCCTTGCTCTCCCACCAGTCAGTGTGCAGTCACGTGGATGTTGAGAAGCACCCCCCTCTGCTCCCACATCCTACCAGCTCACCATGGTTGCTCTCAGGAGAGACCTTGGTAATCAAGCTTTGCCCAGGCTAGGGAAGGCGTGAGTCAGATGTCGGGCGGATCCCCGACTACACTGGCTTCATCAGTGAGGCAGAGCCCACCCACAGGGGGGTGGGCAGGGCGGGGGAGCTGAGTTGGCTCCATGAGGAGGCCTCAGGGTTTGACTCAGGCAGCCAGGCATTACCCATAGCCAGTCTGCCCCCAGTCACGGGGGGGTGAGAAGCCGCTTCCTGGTGAACGTTCTAGAATGTGTGAGGCCAGGCATCCCCAGGGCAGGCCAGAGCAGTTCGGAGCTGGCTCTGCCCCCATGCAAAAATCGGGGACAGAGACAAGCCTCCACCTGCAGCCTTAGTGCCCCACGCCAAGCTCTGTCCACAGGGCTCAGGCCTAGCTGGTATCCTGAGTCCGCTCTTTCCTGACCCGCAGTCCAGGCCTGCGGCTGCAGTGCTGAGGGTATGGAAGTGAAGCTGGGTCAGCATTGCTGCCTTTAGGGCTGTAGGAGCCGGAGGCCTTCATTCCCCTCCATCCTGGCCCTGACCCCTCCCAGCCTGAGTCTGGCCTGCCTGGGTGAACTGGGCCCAGCCTCCCTGCCTCCCCACTGCAGGAGTCTCTCTTCCCAGCCCGAGTGGTCTACGACCTCCTGTTCTTCTTCATTGTCATCATCATCGTGCTGAACCTCATCTTCGGGGTGATCATCGACACCTTCGCTGACCTGCGCAGTGAGAAGCAGAAGAAGGAAGAGATTCTCAAGACCACGTGCTTCATCTGTGGTGAGGCCCTGCTCCTGCCCCTCAGGGGGCCGAGGCGGGGCTGGGGCGGCCTCAGTTGGGCCCTTCCCCAGTTCCCACAGTCCCCGGGGGCTGACAGCTTGATGGCGGTTTGCTCCTCCTATCCCTGGGGAGAACAGGACCCTGCCTGAGCTTGGGGTAATAGAAGGGAGTGGGAAAGAGCCTCAGAAACCATTCCTTCGAACCTTCTCAGTGTACAGAGGAAACCGAAGCTCGCTGGTCTCCGTCCAGAGCTTTTCCCACTCGTGGTTTGAGGTGCTAGTCCCCTCACCCCAGGCCGAGGAGCTGGTGGCACCCGCGGGACAAGATTCCTTCTCAGCTATCCCTGTTTCCTTCCCCTGGGCTCGGAATGCTGGCTGCCTCAGTCCTCGGCCTGTGGAGGGCTGCAGCTGTGGCGGCGGGGGCGGGGGGGGGGGGGGGGGGCTCTCCACGGCTAAGTGGCTGGAGCCTTAAATAGAAATGATCTACATAGGCTGGGGTGGGCTGTCACACGTGTTTACCACACCCGTCAGCCTGAGACCAGATGCCCCCCACTGCACCCAGAGGCGGTGTCTGCTCGACCAGGGGGCCCCGAGGTGGCCGTGGGAGGCTGATGGTCTCATCCTCACCCTCTGCACCCTCAGGGCTGGAGAGAGACAAGTTTGATAACAAGACGGTGTCCTTTGAGGAGCACATCAAGTTCGAACACAACATGTGGAACTACCTGTACTTCATCGTGCTAGTCCGTGTGAAAAACAAGACAGACTACACGGGGCCCGAGAGCTACGTGGCCCAGATGATCAAGGTGTGGCCCCGGGGACAAGCATCCGTGGCCACTGGGGTGGGACAGCTGGGAACGCTTGTGGGAAGGCTGGGGAGGCCTCTGAGCTCTCCTGTGCAGGCTCAGTTGTCCAGGAAAAGCCCACAGCAAACCCGTCAGCCCCAAAGGACGTGCACGGGGTTCCCCAGGCCCGTGGGTGCCCGATACTGAGGAATCAGGGGATTGCACCCGGCTGCTGCTCTGTGGACGTTCTCAAGGGGCCTTTTCCAGCTCGGCGAGAGGAATGGCAGCTTCCCAAGAGCTTTGGATGGTCTAGGCTGAGAGGGAGGCTGGGATAACTTGCAACTAGCAGATCTAGGAGGAATCAGAGATAATCTGTCCAATTTCTGTAGTGACGGAGGCAGTGACGGCAGTGAAAAATAATAATAATTAAAAAAAGGTCTCGTAGTGTTTCGGGAAAAGGAAGCCCGTCCATTCCGTCAGATGTAGTGCAGCTTCTAATCACCGCACAATGAATAAATTGCAGGCTAAAAGGAAAGACCTATTTAGTCAGGGAGAAATGGGGGAGTTCTACTGATTTCTTAAGTCTATAATTTGAACTGATCTTTGAGTACAGGTTTATCTGATGGTCTGAGAACTCCCAGCTTGTGACAAAGAGCCAGACACCTGGTGGCCCCCTTCCACTCCTCCCCTGTCCCGGGAAATGTGGCCTTGCCTCTCAGACACGTCAGATGCCAGCTGTCCTCGGCAGACCCTCCCCTTGCTCCATGAGCCATGTGTCTGACTCGAATCTTCCTGGGGTGTGGGGCATGTGGGGCGGGGCGGAAGGAAGGAGCTTCAGGGTCTGGTGCAGAGGCCCCCCCCCCCCCCTCGTGGGGTGTCAGGAGAGTAAACAGATGGTGCTGATAGCAATGAGACTTGAGGCTGTGGAACGGAAGTTAGCCTGTCCCAGGGCACTGGCCTCTCTACGCCCTGTCGAGGGTCAGAGAGAACCCCAGTCAGTTCAGATTTTCCCGACAAGTCCCCGGGGAGTAATTTGTCCAGGGTGTGACAGCAGGCTCCCCCTCCCTTACTGCTTTTCTAAACGAGGCCTTCCTAGGCTGGGCCCAGCTTGCTCATCCCTCAAGGGACCTTTTTCAGAACAAGAACCTGGACTGGTTCCCCCGGATGAGGGCCATGTCTCTAGTGAGCAACGAGGGGGAAGGGGAGCAGAATGAGATCCGGATTCTTCAGGACAAGCTCAACTCCACCATGAAGCTCGTGTCCCACCTCACTGCCCAGCTCAACGAGCTCAAGGAGCAGGTGTGTATCCAGTCCCACCCTTGGGGTCCCCAACTTCAGAGCCTCACTGTGGGGGGGGTCACAGCCCAGCCTGCTGGAGGGGAGAGGGGGAGGGGAGAGGGGGAGGGTGCTGGGGCCTTCACACCCCTTCCTTTCCTTCTTGGGTCTGGGGTGGAAGACAGGTTTCAGAGACACTCTCCCCCCCCATGGAAAGCCAGACTTGAGGTTGGCAGCTCCTATCTGTGAGCCCCTGAAAGGGCCAAGTGGATGCTTGGTAGAGGTGTGAGAGGTCTTTCCCCCTCACCCCCCACCTCAGTTCTGACAGCTGCTAGGGAGGCTGTCTGAGGGGCTCACTGGTGATCAGGGAGGTCAGGGCATCCTTCCACTTATCAAGATCCCCTCTTGCCCAGAGCATCCTCCTCACCATCTGGCAGTGGCTAATTGAGGTTAGGCAGCCCCTCTTTTAGGTGGGGTGGTTCCCCAGCTGCACCACATCAGGGGTTCGTGATGCACTAATTGAGGACAAGGGTTTGGGGCTGACATCCTCAGTGCACCCTGGGGGGGCCTTGGCCTGCTGCCAGCACTGAACAGCAGCTGGGCCCACTGGGCAGGGGGCAGGCACTGGCCCCTCCCCGGTGCCCACGGGGGGAGGGAGTGCCAGGCTCCCTGACCGGACGCGTGGGCCCGTTTAATCCTAGATGACAGAGCAGCGGAAACGTAGGCAACGCCTGGGCTTCGTGGACGTCCAGAACTGCATGAGCCGCTGAGAGCCGCTGGAAGCCCCGATGGGGGATGGTCATCACGGACAGCAGTGACTGGAATGCTGCCCCTTCCCATGGGTCAGGGGGCTCAGCCAGTCTGCCAGCCTCTCCAGGCCAGAGGCCCACTCGGCCTCCAGGTCCCACTCTGCCGGACACCCCGAGCCATCCCAGGCTCTGGCTGGTGCGGTGTGGGGGGCCACGGGGCTGCCAGTCCTGCCTAGAGCCATTAGAGACAACTCAGACCGTCGCTGGGACTCCCCTTACCTTAATGCCTTAGAGGAAGAGAAGCCATCTTGAAAGACAATCGCTTTGTCCCTTAAAGCAGTAACTGACATTCCTGTGTTCCTCCTTGTGGGGGTCGTTAGGAGTGGGGTCCCCTCTCTATTTTAAGCACTACATTTTGGCCTCCGCCTGCGCCCCGAGGAGGTGCCGTAATGCTGTTGTTGCTAGTGATTTTAGTGCTGGTATTTAACTTATTCAAAGGGGGCCATGCCTGGGCCTTGGATCTGCTGTGGATAGCACGAAGACCTCATCATTCAGGCCACCCCTCGGGCTCGGCCCCAGGAAGACTGACCTAAGGACGAAGAGTCTTGCTCCTGGGACCTGCCCCTTCCTAGTAGGCCTGCTGACAACAGTTGCTGGCCCGCATGACAGGGCCTAGGTGTGTTTGAGTGGCTGGTTTTGGACTGCTTGTTTTATCTCTTGGTGTAACATTTTACAAATCCTTTGGCCTAAGAACTAATATGTTAATTGCCTTAAATAAATTAATAGAACTCTAGGCTGTGAGGAAGGGATGCCGTTTCCTATGCTCCCCAGGGGCTGTGGGGGTTCCTGCGGCACATGGGCAAGGGACAGAATATGAGCCCTTGCCCACCAGTCCGGTCTCACCTCAGGCTCTTGATAGATACCCAAGTGCATCCCATCTCGCAGCACTGCCGGAGAACTGTGTTGCAGGAGAACTGGGTGTATTTTATTGTCTGTACTTTAACACACACTGAGGAGTCTAGGTACAGATGGGGTTAAGAGCTCACGTTCACTTCTTCCCCATGAGGGGCACCGTCAGCCCCTGCCCTACCCCCTCTCTCAGCTCTGTGCTTTATAGAAGAAAGCTCAAGTGGGGAACATGAACATTTACGAAAGAGCTAAGGTTCTGTGGAATAATAAGGTGACCCTGTGTGGCTCACGCCCCTGGGGGTTTTTGTCCCGTGACCGCCCACACAACCCACCCAGAACGCTGAAGCCCACGATGACCTGAGGCCCCGCCTGGCCAAGGCCTGTCGTAGCTCTACTCTGGCCCTTAAGCCAACCAGGAACATGGGTTTTCTGCAAAGTCAGGGGCAGAAGACTGGGCTCTGTCCTTCTGAGTCAGTCAGTGGGAATGAGGGCCAAGTAGGCTCTTCTCAGCTCTCTGCCACACCACCTCCTGCTGCTCTCTGCTGGCAACAGGATGCCTTCTTCAATATTTACCGCTATTTCTGGCTCTCCCCCAGGAGCTCTTACAACAAAAGGGAGCCTGAGACTTTCGCCAGGAGCCAGCCAGACCCCCGCTGGCAGGTGGGGCTCCCGTGGCTGTGCAGGAAGCACCTTGCCCAGAGGCCCCGGCACCTTCCCTTCTCAGGCCCAGACAGAGACCCGAATTTCCGCTCTTCTGGAGACTTCCCTACCCTGACCGGCGGGCGGGGTGGACGCTCGATGGCATCCCTTCTCAGACAGCTTTCTTTAGAGCAGCAAGGGCTTCCTTCTTGTGAGGCTGAGGAGATTCCCAAACTGTGACGATGGGGGAATTAGGGCGGTTTTATTTATGATGACAATGTACAAGACTCCACACTTAGGTGCGCGGGCGAGATAAAGGCTGAGCCCAGGCCTTCTGCTTCTCCTCGGGATTCCTGGGGGCAAACTTCTCCTGCAGTTTCTTCCACATGCCTTTATTCATTTCCTTAAACTCTTCCAAGGTGTCTGCAAGAGGGGAAGACAAGAAATAGACTGAAGTCGGCAATATGATTATGTAAATTGGCCCCACGGGCTCTTGCCATCTGAGCGCACCTTGCTTTTTACACAGTGTGGTCCTGAGAGAGGGAAGCATGGCCCCGACGTCTGATAAGCGAATCAGGTGGGCTCACAGAACAAGAACTGCTTGCGTGGAGGGAGTACGTGCGTAGCAGGCCCACGCGAAGCACCCTGTGCCTTATGCTGCCCTCTGCCCACATCTACGTGGGCCCCCCCGCTGCCCGGTTCCACGGCAAAGGAATGGCACTGCCACATCAGCGACACACCCCGCAGGCCCAGAGGCCTTCTCTCAAAACTTGGCAGGCCTTATTGTCTCTACTTCTCGGATGTGGAAATTAAGGCTGAGGGAAGCCAGGTAACTTGCTCAGGTCACAGAGCTCAGAAGCAGCAGAGCTGGGACATAAAGCCAGGCAGTGTGGGCCCACCATATGCTGTGGGCTTGAGCAGGCCCAGGGTGGGGGGCAGCGGGAGATGGACCTGGGATCCCCACCGATCATCTCCTCACTGGGCAACAAATGATTCAACCCTGTTGGCCTCAGAATCCTCATCTGTAAGGTGGAGGTCAAAACACCCGCCTCCAAAGTTGTGGACTAAAGAAAGTAAGAGGAGAATCTGCTTGGCACTTGGCCTGCACTCAGGAAAAGCTACCCATCTTCTCAGCTATGAAGGTGGCAGGGAGCTGGTCGGTGAGAGCTAGTGGGGCCCTTGTTTAAGGACATACACACAACGCACACACATATACACATACCCCCCAGAGACCCCAAAACCAGCTCTCTCAGTCTCGGTGCTACTGACATTTTGGGCCACCAAGTCCTCTGGTGTGGGGCTGACCTGCTCCCTCTAAGATGTTTAGCAGCAACTGGGCCTCTCCCCACTAGATGTCACTAGTAGCCCCCCGGCTCAGGGCCGGGACATCTAAAAATGTCTCCAGACATCGTCACACAGCGATGTGGCAGATTTGCACTCCCCCACCCCCACCAACCACCCGTCTAAAGGCTCTCTAGGGCTAAAGTTCTATGCTGCCTAATTTTATCTGTACTTTAAATTTAGATTTTTCACATAGCATTGTTTTAATTTCATAGCCTAGATTTTCCTTGGTTAACAAAACTTCTGGAGAAGAAAAAGAAGAGCTTTTCTGAACAAAAAGGCAACTTACATTTATGGTCGGTGGGCTCTTGACTAAATGAGGACATACGCTCTACCTCAGCCATGAGTCCAACATCCCATCCTGAAATCTTTCCAGAAGTCTAGGTTGTCTTGTGGGCACAAAGTGGGAGGCTGAGGGGTCCCCACCCACTTGCGAGCCATGAGGACTCTCTCAGAGTCTACCATGACCCCAAGCCCAGGGGAACACACTTGGGCCCGAGACCTTAGCCACATTTCAGACTCGCCAGGCCCTCAAACACTGTAAGGTGTGTATTCTTGCCTTGTCAGAGGAAACAATCAGGAATTTGTGCCACACAGTTGCAACAAAAATATATGAGGCTTATAGTGAAAACAAATTATCAGCAAATTTCCCAGAGCTGAGCTCCCGGCCAGAACAAGTTGGAACCACAGGCCAATGGTGGAAGTCTTCCAACTCCCTGTCCTTTGCTGCAGAGTCTGTCGCTCCTTCCTCACCCCCCTGCCCCACTCGCAGCAGAGGTGTCCAGGGGCTAAGGGCGGAGGCTGGGCCTCTGGAACTTATTTCCATTCTAATTTCAAGTTCAAACTTTGTTCAAACCCTCTGAGGCCCTCAGAGTGACACGGTGCATCAATGCTGGTAATTGCATGGGCCTAGGGACAGGGGAATACATTTATGTACGTATTTTTAAAAACTGTCGATAAAGTCATTCTGCCTGGCCAAAATATCTTTACCCCAGTTTTCCAGAGGACTGTAACACAAATAGGACCAGAGCTGGCATACGATAGCAGGTGACACCACTTCTGTCCAAAGGTTAAGCGTTCTCTGGAAGGCCAAACCCCCAAAACTTAGTCGCCGAAAGGCTGCCAGAGGAATAGGAAGGAGAAGTTTCTAGAGTACCAGAAGGCAAACATTTCAGGGCCATGGCCTTGCAGAAAAGGTTAGCCTATTTTTGTATATGGTATCCTGGGCAATAAAAATAGTAATTTTCCAGACCCTGCCTACTTCAACCCAGGCTCCCCTTGCCACTACCCCCAACTCCCCCTTTGGTGACAATAGAGATGGGGAAGTAAGGAGGCGATGGCTAGGCAAGGTATTTCCTTTCCTGTTAATTGAGGTTTGTCAACAACTCCCAAACATACCTAGTTAAACCCATATCTAACTCACAAACCACGTCCCCTGGGTCAGATAACTCTTCGACGGATATCCCCACACAAGTTTATTGAATGGCTTTTTGTTTTAATTAAAACCCTCATTGTTTATAAAGCCCCCTTAGGACCATAAAAATAAAATTATTTTCCTTCCATCCTGATTTCAACTACTTCCATTTGGCAAATATGTATTCCCCTGTTCCCTGCTGCCCAGGCTTGAATTTAAAAGCTCTAAAAATGGATTTTCTTTTTTAAAATAATGCCTTTGGGACGCCTGGGTGGCTCAGTTGGTTGAGCGGCTGCCTTTGGCTCAGGTCATGATCCCAGCGTCCTGGAATCGAGTCCCACATCCGGCTCCTTGCTCAGCAGGGAGCCTGCTTCTCCCTCTGCCTCTGCCTGCCACTCTGTCTGCCTGTGCTCGTGCTCTCTCTCTCTCCCTCTCTCTCTGACAAATTAATTAATTAAAAAAAAAATAATGCCTTTGACCTTCTTCATATTCTATGGCCAAAAAGCATGAGCCCTGAAGCTTCAGAATTTCCTCTGGGCTATTCCACAAGACTTTCCATCATGCAGCGCGGTCTTATTAGACAATTCCCCTTGGCTGTTCGAACTCAAAGAGTCATTTGCAAACCGACCAGAAAGGGCAGCGAGGCTGTCAATACCTGTAGACAGGATCAGCTTGTACTCTTCCACGGAGAGGCCACTGAAGCTTGTGTCTCTGGGCCGAGGGTACTGGTCACACGGGGCAGAGAGGACAGAGAAGGTGGGGGAGAGATTAGTTCTGCAGCACAACATCAGACCTGATGATCCTTGAGAAGCCTTGCTCTCCCCGCACAGTTCCCCAGCATGGGCCTCCGCAAGCCCGGGGCCCGGCTAGAAGAGCAGCACCACCTAGAGGTCAAAAACTTGGCCTCGCCTGAACTGACCCAAGAAGCCTGGGGTGGGGGGAGGGGAGTAGTCTGTGTGATTTAGGAAGTCTGGGTGTGGTCCCCCCAATTCTGCCATTTCTAACCAGTTGGGGGCGAGGGGAGGGAGATGTGTGCGTGGCTGCTCACAGATCCCACTCTGAGTTGCAAGGATTTAGAAGAAATCCCTTTTCCCTGTAGGCTAGGCATTTGGGTGTGCATATCTCTAGAGTTACTGAACACATTGTTCCAGCCTGGGGAAAACCACGCTGAACGGAATTTGACAGTAATCACATCAGGGCTGAAGAAAAGCCCAGCTTTGTCTGACAGGACGTTCCTGAAGCACCCATCTTTATCACGAGTGTGGGGAAATGCCAGCTCCATCAGAGAAGATGGGAAAATAACGGGTAAGGCCCAACAGTCGTCAGATACACCCTGAGCACACACTGGTCTATAAAACACATGGCTGTTGTTCAAAATTATAAATAGATTTTATTTAGGTGACCTAAAAGCCTCTACCAGGCGCCCTTGTTGGCTTGGTTGAAATTACTGGTTGCATTTAAAAGGAGCAAGACCATACTTCTTTACAAAGCACCGTATAATCAGATTTTTCACTCACTCTCATTGGTCATTTCCAGTCCGAGGGCTGGGGATATAAAAAAGACTGGCCCACTCACCTTGTGTTTGTAATAGTTTGAATGGAGTCGTGCTAGGCTCTCATACATCTGATCACAAGCTTCAGGCTCTGCAATCTGAAAAACACAGAGCCCCCCAAGGAAGTAAGCAAACAAGCCGTCTCCCACCCTGCGTCTGCACCTCCAGGAAGGACCCCACTTCCACAATGCAAATGAAGCAGCCTGCCGCTTAGCACCAGCTTCTCCCCTCCGTGGGAAGCCAACTTGGCCTCCAGCTCCAGTGATGAGAAAGCTATTAGAAATCACCTTTCTGTGATGGCTCGACCTCATCCACTCCCCAGCCTGCGGAAAAACTCCATCAACTGGCAAACAAATGTTTGTTGAGCATCTGTGACTGGTGGACCACCACACCAGCGGCAGCGGGAGCCACGGCAATGAAAATATAGTATCAGAAGGGTGAACCTCACGGTGGTGTGGGCTGCAAGAAACCGGGGTGGGCGGGGGAAGGGGTGATTCACAGGCTCAGCATATGGCGAGAGTGAGACTGAGCTGGGTTCTGAAGGATGCACAGGAGTTGGGGAGCAGAAGCGAGAGCGGAGAGGCCTTCTAGGTGGAGGGATGGTGTGAACGCAAGAGACCTGGATGCTGTCTATGTTTCAGACCAGATCAGTCTGGCTAATGGCCTGAATATGCAGTAAGAGCCCGGGTGGAAGAAAGAGCGAGAGTTTTTTGAGTTAAACCTTCAATATGAAATGTATTAAATACTCTTCTATGAAAGGCAAAAACAAAAAAAATCATCTGAGCTTTCATCCATGGTGAGCCATTACAATTTTACAAGGAAAGAAACATGATGAAGGCAGTAGTTTAAGATGAGATAGTTGAATTGAGGAGAATCCAGAGGGAGAGTCCAATTAGGTCCTGCTAGAAAGGAGAGGGGCGCAAACACTGAGGCCTTGCAAGTAGAGGGAGAAAAATCAGGACACCCTGGTGTCCTTGCTGGAAACTGCGAGAAACACGGACACGCGCAGACATGAGGTAGTTTGTCCCTGTTCATCCCTCTTTTTAGTTTTCCCTTCCTTCTGCCCTCACTATTATTTTACCTATGGTTCCTTGCGTGATTCCACCAAGAATTCTGAAAGTTCCCCCGAAAAAAAAAACCTCTTTTATGTTTTTCCCTAGAATTCAAATGATGGATTTTTCCAACTTAAATCCTTTCTCGAAGAAGGCAAAGCATAAATAAATCAGTAGTTAAGTGATTTAATAAGGTCGCTCTGTTTCTGCCTCTGTGCGTGTGTCAAATGAGGTCCACACTTCACAGCCAACAAAAAAAGACAATCCATCATGTAGTTTTACTTGATCCGTCTCCGGGTTCAGGCCACTCATCACAAGGCCCAGGTAGCCACATCAGAAGAGAGAGGATTTGGGGCTGAGGAGGTAGCCAGGGTTCGCTGAGTAATCAAAAGCATTACTTGGGTGGACTGGCGCTAAGGGCTGAACAGAAGGAAGGGATGGAAAAACCTAAGGCTGGGACTGGGTCCTGAGCCCTGCAGGGCAGCATTCTTGGGGCAGGGGAGGGGGGAAGTCCAGCTGGAACTGAATTCTGCAGCACACACTTCAGAGGAAAGCATTTCAAACATTATGGTTTCAGCGGAACGTGCATAACCACGAGCTAACACGGAAGGGAGAACAGAGTGTGTGAGACACAAAAGGAAACAGAGAATAATGCCAGCACCAAGTTTTAAATATTATGTCAATTATCAAAAGAAAATCGTGCATTTCATCTTTTGCCTGCGGTCTTCATTCTTGTGTGGATGGGCTCACTTACAAATTTAAAAATAAGGCACCAAGGGGCGCCTGGGTGGCTCAGTGGGTTGAGCCTCTGCCTTCAGCTCAGGTCATGGTCTCAGGGTCCTGGGATCAAGCCCTGTATCAGGCTCTCTGCTCAGTGGGAGCCTGCTTCCCCGCCTGCTTGTGATCTGTCAAATAAAATCTTTAAAAAAAAAAAAAAAAAAGGAAAGAGAAAATCTTAAAAAAAAAAATCACGCACCAAGAACCTGCAGTGTGCTCGGCCCTATGTATGAGCAGGTCTCCATGGCTGTGGAGAGCAGTGGAGTCACACCTCCTGCCTTGGAATCTTGGCTCCTTCACTTATCAGACCCAGGATGCTGGGCAAATCATGCAATCTCCCCGTCCCCCACACTTTAGAAAAAACCTGCCACATCTGCTTTATCACTCTCTCTATATATACGTATTTTCCTTCTGATCCATTTGAGAGTAAGTTGGAGCGTGACGCTCCTTCGTGCCATAATATTTCCGTAGGTTTCCTGAGAACAAGGGCATTTCTCTTACATAACCACGGTTCAGTGATCAAATTCAGGGCACCTGACATTGATGCAACACTTTTATCTAGTTCATCATCCATATTCCAGTTCCGTCAATTGTTTCCGCTATAATCCTTACATTAAAAAAAAAAAAATTCCTTTTGGCCCAGGATCACCAACGGCATTTATCTGTCATGTAGCTTTCTCCTTTCAGCCGGGACGGTTCCCCGGCCTTTCGTCTTTCAAGCACTGACATTTTTGAAGCATACCCGCCAACTTAACCTTTCTTTTAAAAGGAAAGATAATAATAGTCCCTATTTCTGAGGGCGGTGCGAGGAAAAACAAGGTGATGCCTGGATTGCTCTGAAGTTGGGGCCTGGGACGCTGATCGATGTGAGTGATTCGCTTCTCTTAGTGTTACTGGTAGCGAACAGTTCTGGCAGGCAACGCTGGTCTCCACCTCACGGACTACAAGGAGAAGAGCGGAAGTGTTCGGGACAGCCCTGGAGACAAGTAATCTTGGTGGCAGTGCAATGAGGACTGCTGTGGACACTGCCAGGGGAGACTGGCCAGCGGGAGGGTCACAGCTGAGGATGAGCAGGGGCTACCTGAAGGAGTGGGGCTCTGCAGGCAGGGAGTCGGCTGTCAAGCACACATCCTGGGGGGGATGAGGCAGCAGATCGGTGTTGCCCTTGCCGATGTGACCACAGGGTGTGATCATAGGGTGTGGCTAGGCATGGAAGTAATGAAGGCATGGGAGATCGCTCCACTCAAGTTCCCCTTCTGCTTCTCCTCCAACTTCTCTAATGGTGACCAGGGGCAACTCGGCAACCTCCTACTAAAGCCTTGAGAGAATGAGGTGTCCTCTTCCTTCCCGTCTCTGCAGGGACACAGAGGGAGGCCGGGGTCACCCCTGTCGAGCACTGCTCCCGGGAGGGCAAAGAGCATAGGGGCTGAATGCACAAACAATGGGATGGTCTGCGCTCCCTCAACCTCTTAAAATTCCTTCAGTATTTACGACACAGCCTCCTAGGTATTTTACATAATGCCCCGTGCTCCATTAACAATCCGAGAAGGAACCAAACACCTAACAAGAACCGAACACCAAAAAATGAATTGGTCACCCAACCTCTTATCTGAGGCCAGAAGGTGTGTGTATGAGGCTGTAAGAGCAGCTCCGAGGAGGTGATGAGGAGGTGACGAGAGGCCGGAGTGCTCATTTCTGGCCAGGTGTGACTGCCTAAGGGCAGATGTGGCTCCAGCCAATTCCAGGTCCCGGGCACATCCAACCCAAGCTCCCCACGGAAAAAAGTCATATTTACCATTTAAAAGGATTATCGGTAGAAATATCTGTCTGATTCCAGAAGCCTTGCCACACTCCTACATCCTACACTTTATTCACAGACTCCAGCACAAATGTTTCTGAATTTGGAAATACACAGTTTGCCTGATGAAATGTTCTGTGCACTTTTAGAAATATTCTTATATACAAGCTTTAAATTACCTGATTTTTGCATTCACACCTAATGAAATTACGGACATTTTAGGACTAATAGCAGCTCTGGGTTTGAAGAAGGCAGCCGTGGGACATTATGAAAAATTCAGCTCTGCTCCCGAAATGTGAATGAAATAGATGTTCAACTGACATAGTGTCCTTTATGGCTCTATTTTTGCCCCTTTTGCATTTCCCCTGCTCAGTCGTCAGTAAATTTCTCTTTACCATATTAAACTTTTATACATACAAATCTACATCAGTGCTGCAGGCACTGATTTCGATTTTCAAAATTGAATTTTGGGTGGTGACTGCAATCGGTCCACACAGTGGCCCGGATTCTAGTCACACAAAGGGACGCATAAGCACTTTTGGGAAAGGGTGTTGCAAATTGCTTTGCTAATTAAGGTAGAGCTGGATTCAGTCCAGGAGGATCTATGAAAAAAGGTTTTCATGGCTTGGTAATGAACTTCTGAAATGAGTTCATTCCGTTATGGGAGCATGCCCCCTTCAATTCTAGTGCAAATCTATTTCTTGAGCACCTACTAGGCAGAGTGCTCTGCTGGGGGGCTGCGAGGGGACAATAAAGACCCAGCCTCGGCCTTGGAGAAATTGGAAATCAAGCTGAGGAGACAAGTCAGACATGCGTTAAATATCAAACACGGCCCCAGGGGTAGCGTGTAACTGAGCTCCAGGATACAGGACATCAGGGGTGGGAGCGGGTCACCAGGCCTGGCTGACAGGGCAGGGGTGGCAGGGGTCTTGAGTTTCAGCACAGTGACAGTTCAGAGGGGGAGCCAGAGTCCCACAGTGCGCAGAGGCAAGGAGCTGGGGGTGGGTGGAATGGGGATTAGAGGAGTGGCTGAAGGACATGTGAAAAAGCAGGGGACAAGGATGTTTTAGGCAAAGCAGGGTCTTAAGCTGAGCCAAGGAGTGCTTCAAGGGCCGGGGGTGGGGGGCGGGCAGCAAATCCTGGCAAGCCTTGTGCATCTTGGGGGGTGGTGTCCACGGTGCACTAGATTCTGAGGTTAAGAACCACTTGCATGGCGGCCCATTTGGGAAGCAATGGGAGGCCAGGGCACAGGCTGCCGTGTGGTGAGAGGCAGAACACGGGCTGGCACCAATGATGGGAGGACAGTGAAGACCTCACACACCTGCCTGCCACTCATCGGGGAGGCAACAGGCAGACCCACAGGGCTCCAAGTAAAGCAGGGACCCACCTAAAATGGTCCCTAATTTATGCCTCTAGGAGGATGAGCACCTGTATCTTTAACCGAGCACAGAAAACTGCCATCCCATGGCCTAAACACTACCTTGGGTCGCTCTAGCTCTGCCTGGAACTGGGAGAGGAGGAAAAAGATGGGGACGTCTGCATTCCCTCTCACAGATGAATCTCCTCACAACTCCTGTTTTGCAGTGGGTTCCAGATTTATAGCTAAAAATAGCACAATCTGTCCTTAGGCCATGCCTCGGACACCGGCCTTCTGGGGCCCCAAAGAGCGGGGCATGGGCACGGCTGAGGTGCTGTCCCCGCGACCAGCACCAGCCAGGCAATGGTGGATGGAGCTGGCTCCCTGCCACACTGAGGAACGCCAGAGTCCAGGGCTCCGCCGGGTGACCGAGACAACAGAATTACAATCTTTACACTCTCCCCTGAGACCTGGAACTATCACTTACATTACTGCAAACCCAAGACACAGTTCAACTTTTCTCAAACGAGGCTGATAGGATTTAAGCCCGGGTATGATGCAAGAGCTCACTGGTGGGTGAGCCCCTTCCTGGGTGGCCGCGTTTCCAGGCTGTTCCCCAGAGCCATGCCCCATGCTAGATTAGCGGGTGCGGGTGTGCAGTCAGGGATCTTTCAGGAAGCTGCCTGCGCACCTAAAGAACTCACGAGAAGGACTGGCCCCTTTCCCTGTACTTAAGTCAACAATCAGAGTTGTTTTCCACCTGCCCCCACGTTGTGATTCTTTTATTGAGCGCTTGGTGCTGCAGGGGACGTGTTTCCTTGAAGAAACTGTATTCAGAGGGGGCAAAACCCATAACCATTAACTTTCAAAATACTGCACAAAAGGACCGAGGGTGTGAGAAGTGTTAAGTGTGTTCCTGCTTCCCACCATCGCCTCCCTCTTGGTGGGTTCTGGGTGGACCATGAGGCTCCCCAAAGGGCAAGGTGAAGTGGTATTAATGGAGGCGGAGGTTTCTGTACTCTGCGTTCAAGTCTGAATGATTGGTTCGCTTTCTGGTGAGTCCGGCCCTTCTGCACTGACATCCCACCTGAGGGTCATCCTTCTTCCAATCTGTACGAGGGGGGTCGTGGCCGGGGCAAAGCAAAGCAGGTGGGTGAACAAGCAGGAGATATTTACTTCTTTGGCAAAGCTGTCATTGGCTTAAACAGGGCATGAGGGAGAAGAGGTGGCTTCATGTTCACGGAACGAGAGGTCTTTTCAGCAAGAAAGAACTTGGGAGAAATGGCAGCTGAGGAGAGAGGAGGCACCAAGGAGGCAACGCCGGATCAGGATTGGCACAGCTGGCTCTGTTGCTTACTTGCCTCGCCACTGACTCCCTGGGGACCCTGAGTAAGTTGTTTTAGGTTTCTGATTTTGTTTCCTTGTCTGTAAAATGGGAATTAAGTGATGGCCACCTTCCTCAGCTGCACTGAGGATTAAATTAAATGAGAACATGCCTGCAAAAGCATGCCAGGCCATGTGTTCAGTGGTACTGTTAACATGCAGGAAGCCAAGGGGCCGAGAGGACTGCCTGCCTCTCTCCTCGACAGGAACAAGGAGGCTAGGGAGCAGAGCTGCATCTACCTCTAGTCCGATCTTTCTGGCAACTGGCATAACCAAGGGGGAGCTCCCCACTCATTGGCCAGCTGGGTCTAACGCTCACTGCTGGTTGCCAGCTTCATGAAGAGTCTACCAGAACCACCTTTCTTTCTCAAGCTTTATAAATGATCCGGGGTGTCAGTGGGAGTGACTCACAGTGCTGTTCTCCATTCTGGCAAGGGGCTGCTCCCTCTACAAATTATCACCAAGATTTACTAAGCCCAGGAGCATTCTCAGGTGCCACGAGGATGAGGTACCATGACAACGGTCCTGAGTAATGTGCTTGAAGCCCCCATGATATACTGGTTCGCTCTACTAGGGATGCATTCATCAGCGGCTCCAGAACCATCAACAAAGCCATGACTTGCATTTAAAACTATGACTCAAATCTGGGTGCGCCTTCGGCTGATTAGAACTATCTCCCCAGGTGATGACAAAAGATGACAACTCCAAAAGAGAAAGCTTTTCTGGGTCCTTTAACACTAAGTCAAGCAGGCAAACATCACACTCTCTCACCTCCTCCAGTCTCTGTCTGCCTCCCTGCTGGCTGCTTTCACCACCTGAATTTCAGTCCAGTAAATTGCATGTCTACCTGACTGGTAAGTTTCTTGACGGTAAGGACCAGGCTCTGTTCCCCTTCTGGAGTTCCTAAGGATCCCCCCACACAGCAAGCTCTCAAATTCTCACCACTCAGGACACAGAACTCTTCCTTCTCACTCTTCGCTATTTCTCTCCACCTAGTTCTGCCACACCTGCAACTGTATTCAAATGATTTTTGTCTCATGAGTCATAACCGATCATTTATTCAATCTGTTCATCCAGACATTTACTGGTTGTCCTTTATGTGCCAAGAACCATGCTAGACACTGGGGCGGGGGGAGAAAATAAATGGCACCCTCTCTATTCCCAGGAGGCTCACACTAAAAATACGTAGGGAGCAGAGCCCTAGAAAAGTCTATGGAGTTTGTAAAGTTGGAGCTAGATACAATTCTTGCCTTCGAGATCTTGATTTATGTCGGAACAGTGAAGACCACTGTAAAAGGTGTGTCAGCGTAGCGGCCCCTCACTCCTTCCCCCAAGCCCAGAGCCAGGCACTTCATCCATGCCCTCCCCCAAGTCTGAACTTTGGTTTCAATGATACCACTGGGCATGTTCTTGCTCCTTGAGGTGGTCTGGCTTGGCTCTTTGTTGGGCTAAGCTGCAAAAAAACATGTTCCTGCTTTGACAGGGGGTGGCCAAGTTTGGCAAAAGTCATTTCTTCAGGTTGTGTGTTTATGTATCACATTTCCTATCTCTGACCTCTTGCCTGAGGCCCAGGCTCAAATATCTCACTGCCTCCTTGACATTTCCACTTGGAGCTAAGTCCACTTGGCATCTCAAATTTAACAAGTCTAACACCGAACTCAAGACGTTCTTCCCACACCTGCTCATCTAGTCTTTCTCATCCCAGTAAACGGCACCTCCTCCCACCCAGTTGCTCAGGCCAAAAAAATCTAGGTGTTCTCATTGGTTTCGCTTTACCCCTTTACGTCACATCCACCATATTAGCAAGTCTCACTGAAGCAACCTTCACAGTGCACCACTGTCTCCTGTGCTGCCTCCCTCATCCAAACCACCATTATTTCTTGCCAGAGTAGCCTTTTCTCCAGTTGCCTTGTTCTTATCCTTGCCTGCTACAATCCATTCAACACATGCAACCAGAATGATCTTTTAAAACAAATAAATTAGGTCGCGTCAGTTTTCACAAACCTCCCCAGTGGCTTCTTGCTGCCCTTATGATAAAATCCAACTCCTGACCAGAGCCTGTAACACCCTACTGCGCCTGGCTCTTGTCCTCCTCTAACCTCAACTCTTAGCAACTCCATCTCACTCACTCCCCTTCAGCCACTCTGGCTTCCTTCCTGTTCCTTAACACTCCAGTCTACTTCCTGCCTAGGACCTTTGCCTGGAATGTCCTTCCCACCAAGTGTACAGCCAGCTCATCTTCTTCCCTTATGTCTCATCTATGTGTCACCTCCTGGGCCAGGCCTTCTCTATCAGAACCAGTATTACCCTTTTATCATGCTACTTTATTTGACATCCAACACAGGACTGATCTACTTGCTTACTGTGTCCCAGACGAGAATGTAAACTTCAACCTCAGTTGAAGTCGAAGAGGACAGAAGAGGACACAACCTCTTCTGTCTAATTCACTGCTGTCTCCCCCAGCACCTAGCACAGTTCCCAGCACATGGCGGGTGATCGATGAATGTGTGCTGTGTATGAATGAGCCCCACAGCCGCCCTAGCACCAACCGGGAGGAGAGCAAGAACGTAGGGTCTATGACTCACACAGGGGCGGGGGTTGAGGTCCAAACCTGCTGCATGGACTTACAGGGGCCCAGAGAGCACACAAAGGCTTAGCTGGGGCCCTGCAGAGGTCCTTGAGGTTCGGCTCAGTCACTGCACAACACTGCGAGGTAATAGCACCATGTCAGGGAAGCTCTAAGCCTGCGACTGTCGCCGTCTCAACTCTGGCTGCATCCAGAATCATCTGGTGAAAGTTACCAAATATTGAGGCCAAGGCCCCAACCCCAGAGGTTCTAATTCAATAAGGCTGTACGGTTCCGGACACCTAGATTTTTTAAAAGCGTCTTCAGTAATTCCAAAGTGCAGCCACAGGAGAGCACTGAATAAAAGGCTGGGTCATCGCTCTCTGCAGTTCCGGTAGGGGTGGGGGTACAGGAGGGTCCGCGCGCACGTGCGGCCAAGGAGGGAAGGCTCGCGCATGCGTGGACCCCACTGCTCGCCCGCTCGTCGGCCCCGCCCGTGCCTCGTCCTTTCCGCCCCTCGCCCCAACCGCCACCCCGCTGCGGGCGGACCCCACAGTCCGGTCACCTGGGTGTTCTCTCCCTCCCGAAAGGCCTGTGCTACCCGCTGTCGCAGGTAAGCGCCCAAGTCCCGGCCCCGTTTGGTCTCGTCCACTGGCCATTCCTCACAGAGCTTAAGGAAACGCCGGTAGCGGCTGGCCGCCATTTTGGGCCCCGTTTGTCCCCGCCCTTGAGGAGGAGTCGGCGCGAAAGTTGGCGCTTGCGCACTTGGGCTCGCCATCTTCCCGGGGAAGGGGGAAGGGAGGAGTGAGCTGCGCGAGTTCGCGGGCGCCCGCGCGCTCTCCGGAGAGGGGCGCTGCTCTCCTGTCTCTGCGAGCCGAGCTAATTCAGTGTTCTTCCTCCTAGAACCCGCTCGACTCCCAGGGGCCGGTCAGACGCGGTGTACCCCAGGGACAGGTTTGCATCTCTTTTTTCAATGCCTGCACAAGCTCCAGACTAACAAACTTCCTCCGAGACCTCGGCTAATTTGCATAAACGAATACATTTGCATGTAAATACAGTTGTTATTCATTGAGGATGTGTATGAATTTAATCACATAGCACGCGCAAGTTGTTCCTCCCCTGTGCTTGTCATTACCACTAGGTACTGCTCCTTAGCTCTAGTTCCTCTGTCCCCAGCCCTTTAGTATCATTTCAGAGCTCCCCTCCCCAAACCGGGCCTCTGTGTCCCTAGGAGGCACAGATTTCCCAGCTTGAGCAAAGTCAGCTGGGTTGATTCAGCCTGGGAAACTTGTTTTACCAAGTCTTTTCTTATACATCTCCAGCTGCAGCATCATGTGGGATGTCATCATTTTTCTTTTCAAGATACCCCCACCAGTTTCCTTAAGCTGAGCTGGGCTCTGTGTTCATGATCCTGCATTGAGCCAGGACCATCCCATGCATACAACACCCAGCTTCCCCCAAACCTCTTCCTTCTCACCCGCCTACTTTGTAAAGGTAAATCCAGGAGACTCTTGCCTTCAAGGAGTGGACTGTTGAGTAGTGGATACACAACCCGAATACAAGTTCAAAGTGACAGGGGCTTTAATGGAAATGTCAGAGAATGCTGGGGAGTTTGGAGAAAGAAATACTACTTCTAGCTGTTCAAGGCAATAAGGGGAGAAAGATCGGAGATGGCTTCTGCAGGAGATGGCATTTGGGCCAGACCGTAAAGGATGGTTAGGATCTGGATAGGTGGGAATGAAAGGTTCCTGAGCAGCAAGAGCCAGGCCTGGGGGAGGAATGGGAGAGAAAAGAGGAGGAAGGGGTTTAATCTGAGGAAAGATAAATGGATGGTTTTAACAAGGATCAGCTTTGAAGTGTTCTGAAGGCCGTAAGAGTAAAGACCCATTATTGAATGAGAACCTCTGGGGATGTGGGGTGTGCAGTGTCCACTTGAGGTAAATGAGTTCAGGGAGTGCCTGCCTGAGGTTAGGAGAGTTCAGGAAGAGTGGAAAATGAGGCTTTTGTGGGGGCACGCCTCCCTTCATTCCCAGTCCAGCAGTACCTCCCAGCTCTATCCTCCTCATCAGCTGTCTGTATAGCCGTGTAGTTTTGCCATGAGACCTAAAGGTCAAGGGTTATATCTGTTCACTGTCAAGTTCCAGGCGCTGAGGGCTGTGCTGGGTGCCTAGAGGCCTTGTCATTCTGCTTGAGGCCTGACCACAGCTGTGGCTTTGAAGAGCACCTGGTTGGCTGACAGTGTCCCTAGGACGCAGGGACTTAGGTCCCTCTGTCTTCAGAGAGAGGAAGAATATCGTGAGGTGGCAGCAAATGGTCTTTACCCCACTTGAGGCATAAGGGGAATGAGAGGTTGAGAAGAACAACTAGACATGCAGGAAACTCAAACCAGTGTCTCCTTCTAAGGCTCTCCCCTCCCCAGCACAGCTGCTTCTAGGTGGGTTGTGGTTGTTCCTGGTTCAGACTGCCCAGCCCACCTCTCTTATCTCTACTGGAGGCTTGTTTGGTTTGGTGGTTCAGGGGTGTGGCCTTGGAGTCTTACAGACCTGGGTTGGAATGTGGACGTGCCCATTCATTCATTTACCCATTCATTGATTACACTATCTGTGTAATTTGTGGAGGTCCAGTGGAAGGTGAAAATAGAAAGTTCCATGTTAAAATAGTAAGAATTTCAAGACAGGGGCACGTGGATGGCTTGGTCAGTTAAACGTCTGCCTTTGGCTCAGGTCATGATCTTGGCGTCCTGGGATTGAGCCCTGCGTAGAGCCCCCTGGTCAGCGGGGAGTCTGCTTCTCCCTCTCCCTCTCCCTTTGTACACCACCCCCCACTTGTGCTCTCTTGCATGCTCTCTCTCTCAAATAAATAAAATCTCTTTAAAAAAAAAAAAAAAGGAATTTCAAGACAGTAACCATGGAGCATTAAGCCAAGCATGGGGCTCTTTGGAGTGCAGGGCCCTGTGTGACTGCAGAGGTTACACACCCATGAAGCAGCCCCTGAGCTCCTTCCCAGTGGTGGACAGGACAGGCGAGGGCCCTGATCCCTTGGGGTTTACATGTAAGTGGGTGGAGACGGACAACAACTGAACAGACATATAATAACAACAGTGTTTTATATATATTAAGTCATTTAGTAAATGAGTAAGATAATTTCAGATACAGTAAGTGCTAGGGAGAGATTCAAAGCAGGGTGCTGGGTCCACAGTGATTGGGGCAGGAGCGGGTCTGGGTGGTCTGGAGGAGGCCTGTGTATGAGAGAGACCCTAGTCACAGAAGGGGCAAGAGGCTTCCCGGCAGAGGGAGCACAGACACCTTCAGAGCAGCCAGCGTATGATAGGTTATTTAATCTCTTTGAACTTCAGTTCTTCGTCTTAAAAAACAGGCATTCTAATGATAAAGTGACACCTGATTATTTGCTCTGTGTCAGACTATGTTCTAAATGCCTCATACAGTAGTGAGTCATTCGTGCTTGGAATGGCTCTCAGAGAGAAGGACTGCTATTATCCCTATTTTACAGAGGTGATGACTCAGGTACAGAGAGGATGCGGACTTGCCAAGGTCACTAGCTGGTAAGTGGCGGAACCTGGACTCGAACCCCAGCCGACTGACTCCAGAGCCTACACTCTCACCCCCGCCATCAGGATGCCCCTTCAGTATTATCAGGAGCTGCGTGCATCGTGTCTTTCGGGATGCATTATAGTTTCCTGAGGGGCTCTAGGGTCCTCTCCTGTCTTGTGTTACCTGTGCCCCCCTCCCTGTCTTCTCATGTGTGTGGGTGTTTGGAGCCAGAGTCCGGGCCCACTGGCTTGTCAGTCACCCAGCGCCCTTCTGGACACATTAATAGGCACCGCCTGGAATATGACTTGGCAGGGCCAGTCCCCAGGGAGTTGATGACCATTTAACACCCACCTGCTGACTGTCACTCATTCTGCACTGAATGCAAGCTCCCCCGGCTTCTTGAAAACCCCCACCAGGGCTGTACCTCCGGATCCATTTGGAACGGGGCGGGTATTTCAGCTCCATGGAGTCCTCTGGTAGCTCTTTATAGAAACAGGCACCTCGGGGAGGGAGCACGGCTTCAGTGTTTCAAGTTCTAACGATCCCAGTAATTGAGACACTGAATTGCACATTTAAATCATTGCACATTGAAAGTAAAAATACCGTTTTGTAATGCTGGTGTTAATAATGTAAATATTCTAAAACGAATTAAATACTTAGCTGTATTGGGGGCACGACTGCCTGATTTTTCTTCTTTCAACTTATTCAACCGGAGGAAATGATCAGCTTCCCATCCCAGCTATGTTACCATAAAAAGTGGGCCTGGACTTGCAAGGGAGAAGTTAGGTTCATGCCCCCGCATAAAGTTGAACCAGAAGGTGCAGGCCAGTGGGAGAAAACTGCCTTTGTCTGAAGGGGAGCTGTTTTTCAAGACTCACAGGTGTTCACGGTGTTCCAGGGTAGGCTCACAGTGGCCTAAAGCTCAGCCCAGCGTACCCAAAGCCCCGCCACTTGTTGGAGACATCTGTCATCTGCCTTAGGCCCTGCCTCTCTCCTTTCACTCTAGTGGATGTCCCTTCAGAGAGGCCTTCCCTGTCGCCCATTTCAAGGAGTGGCCCTGCCACTCTGGGTCCCTGCAGAACACTAGCCACTCTCTGACAACAGGCCCTGACAGAGGCTCTCCCACTAAATGCCTCTGAAGAGAACAGGTCACTTCAGAGTCTGGACCCGGGTCTCCCCACCTGCCCCTTTGATACACTCCTCTCTAGAGGTCTGAGGGAGAAAGGTGAAGGGCAGATCAGGAGCAGGTAGATGTCTGGATTTGGTCCTCGGATTAGCTCTCGAAGCTCCTGTCCCATTTTACGGCAGTCTAGTAACAGAAGGGAGAAGTTCTGAGCGATGCATAATGAAAAGGACCCAACCTGGCTGCAAGTCAGCCTGCCTGGCTGGCACTCAACTTGGTATTGTCCCAGGGCTGTCTATCCCTTCCTCCCTCCCCTCTAGTTCTTGGCACCCAAGCCTTCATTCTAGTTCTTTCCCTCATCTTCTGTTTTATGTTTTTGGCCACAGTGGATGCAGATTTAAATCAAAAGTCAGAAGTTTGGATCATTTTGAAGAGCTGCTGGTGAATGGTCCTGCCTTGCCATTTGTCTTATGAGCCCGCTTCCTGCCCTTTCCAGCATGGGCTACAAGGCTCCGTGCAGCTGGGAAGAGTGATGGGACCTGCCAGGGTGCAGCCCAGAGGCCCAGGGCTTCCTGATGACATTGCGTCATGGAAAAGCTGTAATAACATTCTGCTCTTCAGCCCCCTCTTCCATCGCACCGGGAACACCAGAGGGAGGAGGCAGGCCTGGGTGACTGTCTCCCTGGCTGTCCTTGGCCTCCCTGCTGGGGAGGGCAGGAGCGGGTTGCTGCTCTTCAGCACCTGTCTTAGGCACAAAGTGAGAGTTCCTGGGGGGCAGATGGGGCAGCTGAGGTGGGGAGACAGGAAGAAGTCTGTCAGCACTCTGGACTCACGTGGACCATCGGAGGATGCAGCTGAAGGGGAAGGATCTGCGTCAGAGCCCACAGCCCTGGCACCAGCAGGCCCTTGCTTCTACCCCTCCACGTCCCCACTCACTCTTTATGTCTCTCCTTCTCCCTCCTTAAATCAGGTATCAATTCGACTTGAGGATTTTGGAGGTCATAACAGAGACTGGTTAGCTTCTCATCAAACCCATTTCCTTTTCCAGGCATATGGTTAAATGACATCTCAGCCTGCTGGCATCTGGGCAGGGCCCATGGCTGGTTCTTGCCCCTGGAATGGGGGTGTGCCTCCTGGGTGCCGTCTGACTTTCAGGCCTCGTGGTCGACTGGAGGTGCTGGAGTCACGAGATGGAAGGTCTGTGGGTGACCGTGCAGAGCTGAGGCTCTTTCTCTGCTGACCAAACCCGACTGGAATGCAAAGCTACAGTTGCTTGGGGATTGTTTGTTGTAACAGTTAGCCCACCCTGACTAACACCCCTGCGTTTCTTAGTTCAGAAGAGAGCTCCCCAGTTTGGGGGAGGGAAGGCCAGGCGGGAGGAGGCCCTTCCAGGCTTCCAGACAAGAGGGAGTGGGAGAAGCAGAAGGTTCGGAGGTCCCTGACAGTCCTCAGTGCTGGGCTTTCTCCATTTTCATCTTAATCTCCTAGTGCCTCTTCACATCAACCCCTGTGGCCAGTCCCAACCCCCTGTTCCCTGAGCAAAATGCTTGATTCCTTTTGCTGTGCTTGTCCCTAATGCTTGCCTTCTTGATCACCTCTCAGTCTTGTCTCCCTTTCAAGGCACAGCTCAGACACCATCTCTGTGATCTCCCCACGTGGCACTGAGCCCTCACTGCCTCTCCTGGCCAGCGCTCTGGATGGCTGAGCAAATGGCCCCTAGGCCTTGTTGAAGCACCCCTGATATTTTCACATGAGGGTCTTCATCTTCTCATTAAGTTATAAGGTTTTTTCAGGATAATGACCTGACCCTCACCCTTCCTTCTTTCTTGCATAGGTCCCAACACTGGGCCATATGTACCAGGCACTCGGAGAATATTCCTTGGTTGGATGAATGGAGGGAAGGAAGGACAGATTAATGTAATTGCAAACACATGAGCTCCTCAGCCAGATTTTCAAGTGTCTCCACCGTTTGGGCTCACTCCATTTCTCTCTTCTTTGCTCCACTACTCCCAGCCACCAAACCCCCGTTTTGGATGGGTTGGTCTGTCCACAGACTCCTGAGCAGGCTGGGCTCCTTTCCTCCGCTCAGCCAGCCCCTTCTCCATTCTTCTCACTGTTCAGGGCCTAAGTGAAGTCTCACCTCCTCCGACGGTTTCTGTGATGACGGTCGGCTGTCAGGTGATGTGTATTTCTCTGTTGGCTGTGGGCCGACCTCTTCAGCGTGTAGGACTGATCCTCTGTACCACACAGATGAGTCCTCTGTATGCCGGGGTACTGTCTCTGTGCGGTTTGTTATCAGATCATGTGTGGAACCTTTGCCTCCTTGCCTAGAATCTTCACTCCCAAGAGCTGGATCTTTGCCAGTGCTTGGCAAAAAGATCAGCAGGGGAGAGCTGCCTAGTTCAGTGTATACTTGCTGGGTACTGGCTATTTAGGCCCCCCTCACCTCTTTTGCCATTTGAACGTGAACCCTCTCTGAAGATCAAATACATCCATGCCTGCCATCTTTTCCTCTCGTACCTCTCTGTTTTTCCCCCTCGGCCTGGGTTTGCAGTGCTTGGGTGGACTCATTCAGCTGGGTCAGGAAAACCTTGTACACATTTCCAGACAGCAGCAACCCCTCTGAACCCGGGGGTCTGGGAAGCACCGCTTGGAACCAGCTTTGCGCCTCGTAGCAAACTGCACTTTTGTTGGTGACATCCTCTGGGGCGTGTGGGGGTTTGGTCTGGGCCTGGAGGGATTGGCAGAGTAGGGAAGAAGTAGGAAGAACGCCCTCCTGTGAAGGGCGTTGTTGGATAAAGGAGGGGCTGAGGGAAGATGGGTCACATGGATGGGGCCAGGAGAGTGAGTGTGGCACAGTTAGGGACACGGGCCAGCCAGCCCTAAGAGACTTCCATTCTAGCTGACACTCGTCCCCGCCCCCCCGCAACCCCCCCACCCCTATCCTCAGGTAGGTCCCACAGTGCCAGTCCCACAGGGCTGAGAACAGAGCCAGGAAGCAGAAACTTTGGACTTAGTCGAAGCAGATTTTCAAGCAAGGAAGTGGCCTAGAGAAAGCAATATTTAGGGCTCCATTTTGTCATTAGCAAATATTTAGTTTTCAGCTGACTTCCTTTTTGCCACCCAATGTACTTTGACTCAATTCTCCCACCATGGGTGCAGAACATGCAAATTAATCATGTCGTTACCTCAGCCAAACATAATTAGGGAAGTTAACTTGCTTTGAAATCCATATAATGTATCCTACAATTAAACAAAAAAAAAAAAACAAAATTTTTTTTTTTTTTAATCCAGGGCTCTTTCCTTCTGTAAGTGTGGCTTTTTGGAAGGTTGGTTATAATTAGCCAGGAGAATATAAAAATTATTTGACTTGCATTGTAGAAAGTTCAGATAAAAGGACAACTTATGAGGTCTGGTACCTGCCTTGTAGATACATGGAAGTATTTGATTAGCTCCCATTCCTCCCCAGGATCCCCCAAAGGATTACAGGAAATCGGTGAACTGTTCTAGTCACCCATAAATTGGAAATGCCATACAGTGTGATGATCAGAATAAACAAACAGAAAGGGTAATAAGGTACACCAAATAATCACTGGTGACCTCAGCAATTTTATTAACAAATTTATTTCCCTAATTGGGTAACGTATCTTCGTGCTCGACTCAAGGGCATTGTAATAGGTTTCCACACTGCAGAAGAAGGAATTAATTAGAACTGTTTGCTCTTTGTTCTGTATTTACACTTGTCCACCAGTCTTGTAAACATTGCGCCTGAATTGCTTGGCCCTTCAGGCTTCTCTCTCCTGACTCCCCACCCCACCCCCAAAATAAATAAATAGAAAGCGGATAGTGTGATTTAACAGCATGGCTCATCCCCCCTCCCCCGAACTGCGGTTTATGGTTAGAGCCGGTTTGTGGCCAGAATTGGACAGAGGCATCACTTCCAATAGGTACCCGGAAGGCTGGAAAGAGACCCTTATCTCCTCGGGCAGAAATGGAGAACCCAGGGGCTCGATTTGCCAGGGCTGTGTGTGGTTTGCCCTTGCCCATTCAGACCCTGCGTAGGAAGCTGGTGAGAGGGGCAGATCAGTCCCACGTCTTCCTGCCCCACCGAAATGCCTCCTAGGGAGATAAGAGACAGTCATTCGTGAGCTCTGTCTGCTCTTGGGGTGGGCTGCCCATGTGAGCAGAAAAAGCCATACACTCGTGACCCCACTCTTCTAGTCTTCTTCAAGTAGAGTTTTTTGCCTCACAGCTTGCTAAGACGTCAGTGCGACAACAAAAAAGCATTTCTCAACGCAAATTCTCTAGAATCTTACGGTAACGCTGGCTTTTCCCTCATGCCACAGTCCTCCAGTGTACTTCACGATGGTGCCATTTCACTCTGGCTGTCTGGCCTTGGATGACCAGCATTAGCAGAAGATGCCAGAGGATGTGAAATTACCTCCAGAGCTGGTTTCTGTAGCAGCCATTAATATCCCCTGCCCTGTGTGGCTCTTGAATGTGGCTAGCATTATCACAAAAAGACATCTGACCGTGTCTGGAGTACCCTGGCTACCAGTAGGTCCCTTGTGAGAACTATACTCTAGAAAAATCCGGATAGGCCCAACAAGCCTCATTCTCCCTCTTGAATATCCTGCAGGATCTGGATGAGGTTCTCTAGGCCAAAAATATAGCCCGGATCTGGTCCGTCATAAGAGGTGTGCTCTTCCCGGGAGCCTTTGTATGTTGTGTGGGCAAAGTCGATCATCCGGATGTCGACTTTGCTGACACCTCCAGAAGAGCTGCCACGGGCCGTCCTTTCTGGCGGCTCCTGCCCATCATAGATGATGAGGAGAGAGCTGGAGTAGAACCGGTAGGAACTCTGGTTTCTAATGACCGAGAGGAGGGCACGGAGCTGGCACTGGATGGGCTCCAGGAGCTCCGTCCGGAGGCGGGTTCCGTCATGCAGGAACTGATGGAGGGCCTGTCGGAAGCCCTCGACGGAGAGTTTTCTTCCGTAGTACTTGTCTTTGCAGAGAAAGTGCTTCTTATCAACTTGATAAACCTGATAATAAAAAAAGAAAGAAAACGTGAAGAATTGCCAACTCAAGAGAAAGCTTGCCACTGCTGTGGTTGCAGGATTACAAGCTAGCGTGATATATAAACAGATTTCCGGGAGATGCAGGGCAGGAATGGCTGAAATGAATGGAAGGATGATCTTCCATCAAGCGTCCGGGGAACTTTCACATTTTAAAATGCTTTCTCTGCAAGCCCTTAATAGGAATCCAAGGTCTACACATCCTTCACCCCATGAAGGTGACCCTCCACCCGTAACGAAAAGCTCTGGATCGCCTTTCCTGTGAATTTCCAGTGTCATCCTCCAAATCGTGATTTAAACCCTGGCTCCTGGCCTTCTTCAATTCAAATATTAGCAAACTCAAGCTAGAATGCTTTAGCAGGGATCTGAGATTGCAGCCAATGGCCTTGGAAAGCCAACTAGATTCAATTTTCCCCAATAAAGTTTGTAAAGTCCTTTCTCTGCAGATTCTAAGGAAACCATCACGGCTTTTGGGGTAGAGCAGGGTTGACTGAAGATAAAATGATAAGAAGATAGGATGGATGAGGAAGGGATGGGGTTTTCCAGCAGCCAGTGCTGCCGAGGGGAGCCTGGATGGAACGGGGAAGAGGTTCACAGCAGCTCTGCGGGGCTGGTGGCTCCTACTTGGCACCAGTTCCTCCCCCCCACCCCCTGTCATGTCTTGGCCACCAGAAGGAAGCAGATGGAGAAGATGCTGATGGGGGGACAGTGGCAGCTGCTCCCATTCATTCAGAGGCTGTACTGAGGCCAGTGGCTGGCGTGGCCATGACTTGGCTCACTTCTGTCTGGCACACCTGGGAAGGGCAGCCCATACGTGGCCAAGACAGTTTCTCATGTCTTTCCCGCCTTCAGATTACGTGGTATGTGTATGGAAAACCAGTGCAGGAAAAAAAAAATCAGAAAGCTATGATAGACTTGCTTTGGAGGGCGGGAGATGGGCCGTTAAATTAGCCATCATAAACACATGACAGTTGTCACTGTCTAAATAAATCAGATCGTTTTCAGAAGATTGGAGGTCCAGAGAGAGATTCCGTTTACACCCCGAATCATCATACTCCATTCTCTTGAGGACTGCATTCCAAGCCTTCCGAGGGACATCTGCACAACAAATTTATAGACTCCACTTCCAGCTTCAAGGGGTGGCAGTTTCAATTAAGGAAAGCCTCAACGTTTACCGTCAAATCAGTGTCTGGTTTTGCTTTGAGGAGATAGACGGTAAGAGCGAACAAGTGGGGGAAAGTTGATTTCTTCCGGTTCTGCAGCCCCTGCCATGAGCCATGTCAGAGCTGCAAAAATGGGGTAGAGTCTGGGCAATAAAAAAATTAACTGTTCCTTTGCCTCAGCGGAGCAGGCTACGACCTTCCCACTTCTTTAACCAGAACAGATAGCAAAAAACCCCAGAAGACATGGAGTAGGAATTCGAAGAGCAGAGTGCCTTATGGCCCCTGAGAAGGAGAGTGTTAGGCTCTACCCTTCCACAGACCAAGGAAGCCTCAGACTACACAGAGAAGCTCTTTTTCTGTTCTCTCCCCAGCCCCTGCTCACACACTGTCGCCAGAGGTCTGCTCTCCACATGGACAGGCCCCACGAGGCCACTGGGAAATTCCACCTACCGCAAACCCTCCTGTGTGGCTGGCTTTGTGGGCAGTGGTGTCCGCAGTAGACACGCCAGGACCCCCAGCCCCACGACAGGCCCTCTGCCGCCTACCTGCATCCCACAGATGCGCACACCCAGGCAGGCTGAGGTGCTCTGTGCGCACTTGTGCATGTGACGGGCCTTCTTCTCCTCGGATGCGTCATCCCCGTGCTGCCGGGTCCCCATCTTCAGGTCCAGGATACAGGGGTGCTTGTACTGTGACACAACATTTTCCAGCAGCAGAAACCCTGGTCAGGCTAAGTTCAGGAAGGCTCTGCGGACTGGGAGGCTGCGGCCCCCATGGAGGCAGTGGCCCCCATGGAGGCAATTTGCAAGGCCCCATGACTGCCCGGGACCCCCTTTTCAGAGCGCCGTTCCTTCTCCCCCTGCTCTGCATGGACAAGCCCATTGCCCCTCCTTTTTTTTTTTTTTTTTTTTAATATTGTGGGATCTTTTTTTTTAAGATTTCATTCATTTATTTGACAGAGACCACAAGTAGGCAGAGAGGCAGGCAGAGAGAGAGGAGGAAGCAGGATCCCCGCGGAGCAGAGAGCCCGACTCAGGGCTTGATCCCAGGACCCTGGGACCATGACCTGAGCCGAAGGCAGAGGCTTTAACCCGCTGAGCCACCCAGGCGCCCCCCCATTGCCCCTCTTAAGAATGCAAAGTATTAGCCTAGCAGGCTGCTTTAAGAAGTCCATTTATTTAGGGGGAGTTTATGACTCTGGGAGCTTCTTTTCCTTTTCCTTTCTGCTCTGAGGTTGAAATTTAAATGCAGGCATGAAATCCCTGGCAGGCCATGCCCAATTTACATTTTACGACAGAAAATCATAAGGCTAAAACCTTGAGTCACTGAATGGGCCAATACCTTTTGGGAGAAGTGGGTTGATGTTAGCTTTGGAGATGAGTTGCAGGAATATTAATTTCAGCGGAGTAATTATCCTGCAAAAGCTTCTTAGGGATTAGGGTTGCAGATGTGTCTTAGTAAATACTGTGGAACCAGTCACCCATTTGCAGGAAGGAGCCCAGCATTGACAAAGGGGTATTTCAAGCCTAAATGTACTCACTGAGAACATGGCAGCCTGAGGTGATGGGGGGAGTGCCTCCCCTAAGAGTCTCCCTCTCGGGCACTGCCCTGAGGAGGCACTGCACCCCCGCACCCCATCAGCTCCACAGGGAGACATCTGCGGGGAGAATTTGGAGGGCTAGAAGGGAGGCTGGGGTGTGGGGAACCCACCCAGCCCTCTGAGTCCCCTGCCACCCCCGCCCAGCATGGCTGTCATCATTCCTGTCTGCCAACAGACACCCTTGGCCCAGCCCCTCTGCCCAGGTGGGAGCAGCGACATTGCCAGCGGCCTGGCCATGGGCACTGTGTTCAGCTTAATTCCCAGTCTGACTTCCCCCATATTCTCTGATTTTCTTTTTCTTTCTTTCTTTCTTTTTTTTTTTTTTTTTTTTGGAGAGATCAGATGTCTTCTAGGTCCCAGATTTGAGGGCTTGTGCCTCGACGTCTCCCTTGCACTGGTCTCTCCCCACCCACCCCTGTCCTGGTGCCCGTGTCTGTGTCTCCCTCTCCCGCCCCTGCTCCCCTGTCTGCCTGTATTTGTCACCCCCTTCCCCCCCCCCCCCCCCCCGGCCTCTGACAGGCAGCAGGGAGTGCCAGCAAGGATACGGTGCCGTTGGTTCTCCGGGTACTCGGTGCACAGGCGGGTCAGGTGGGCCTGGTGGCACTGCAGTCCCCATGGGTTAAAGCTCCTTCTCTCGGCCTGATTCCCTTTAGTGTCTTCCACGGGTGTGGAGACTGGGGCATTGAGATGGAACTCGGACCTCAGGAGCGACGTGGCCGGGCTGTGGGAGAGGGAAGCACACAACAGTCAGAGCAGCCGTGGCTGGAGGGCTGGGGGAAGGTGCCCGTCCCTTGAACAGGCCTCTCCTGGGCTGGGCTCTGATGGGGACAGCCCCTTGCTGCTCTCCACACTGCCTACAGGGCCTCAGAGTGCCCCTGCTGCCCCATTCAGGCCTTGGGCACCAGATCGGGCCACCCTGCAGTCCTATCAGGGCATCTCTCTGAACCACAGAAGAATTCATTAGAGCCTGGAGCCTCCTCAGAGGGCTGAGGTGGTTTAAGTTCACGTGTAAGTGATCTGGATTCCTCTTGCACTCTCAAGGCAATGCAGTGTGGGGACCGCAACCCTGCCTGGAATCAGATGGCAGGGGTTTTAGGCTGTGAGTGTGTCGTGGCACTCTTTCCTTGAGACCTCAAAATGCCCTTAGGGCCGGGAATCCTGGATCTTTGGTCTGCCCTCTCTCCAGTCCTCTGCATCTCGGCTTCCCCATCTGTGAAATGGAGATAATACGGACCCGCTTCCTGATGCTGAGCCAAGAGACGTAATTAGATCTGCTGTGCTCCTTGGGGAAAGGAGGCACTTTCATTGTATTAGCTCCCTTTTGTTTCCTACAAATGTTTTATAAGTCCCCAGGGGTCCTTTTCATCTGAGAAAGGTCAGCTAACATTATCAGAGAGGTTCTGGAGACCTCTCTGGGAACTTGGGTGCCCTGAGCTGCCTGGTCTCTGAGATCCCACGGTGGGGGTGAGGGGTGCAGGGGGGTTGTGTTGACCTCTCTCCTCATCCCTTCCTGACTGCTGGGAAAAGGTGAATTCGGATTGCCATTAGCCATTTCTCCCTTGCATCAACTTTTCTGGGTTTCTGTATTCCCCCACCCCCACCCGGAGACACTGCACGGTCTCTGTAAAATAAAGTATTTAATTAAACAAGTATGTGTTGAATGCCTGTTCCGTATAGGACCCTGCGTATGTGGCAGCTTCTGAGATAAATACATGACAGAGTCCTCCCTCTGAAACCACGTAAAGGAAAACTCATGCCTTCCTTTGGTCGCCTGGATGTTTCTAGAAGGAGCCTTCCTGGGAATGTGTCACTTCCTCAGCCCTGTCAGGGAGCTGTGGGCCTTGGCGCAGGTGGGAGCAGAGCTGGTCCCTGCTAGGTTAGCTGTCATCCTGCCATGCGGCCCTCACCTCTCCTCGAGTGAGTGAGCCAGCTGCCACTGGACGAGGGGGTGGGCGCCACCACTGCTGCCGGTGGTCTGCTGGAGCGTCTGCCATATTGCCACTGCCGCCGATTCCGTGGAGACCTTGAAGGGCCCCCAGTTCTCCTTCAGCGGGGTAGCCACCAGGCTGAGATGGCCTCGGCTGTCTTTTTGGAGGTGCACCGTGATGGTGCCTGCAGAGCACACGGGAGGAGGGGAAGGGGGGAAACCAGATGGAATTTACCTGGTGGACATGTTGCAAGGGGTGACATCCTTCTGAATTGTAGTTTAAGGGCACTGATCAACCTCCCCTCCCCACCTTCCCTAACTGCTCTCTCAAGGAAGAGCTACGGGGACTGTTCCAAAATGAGCCCAGGGCCATGGAGCCTGCAGAAAATAGCCTTGGTCTGGTCAGGGCGTTAGCTCTGCTTCCCTGCATCTCCCTGCCCTTTCAAGCTTTGAACAAAGCCAGCCCCGTACATTTTGTTCTCACCTTCTGGTTCCTTGGTGCACACTGGCACCTTCCCAGGCACAATAGAGCTGTTCCAGTGGGGCCCAACCCAGGGTCATCGGAGCCGGTCTTCCGCAAAGAGGGCCCCCGTGCCTCAGGGAGGCCGTGAGGGAAGTTGGGGCCCATCCCATAACTTCCCTGTGCCTCCTTCATCATCCTTTCTCTCCCTTCCCTTTCTCTCTGACCAGCTTCTTCCAGGAGGCTTGCCTCAGACAGCCTTCCTGGGCGTGGGTTCTCTGTCCCCATCCTTTAGACCTCGCCCCGCAACCCCCATCCTGGGTTCAACACAGATGCCCGCCATCTCCTTCAGTTAGACACACAGCCCATGAATATTACTGATGGAACATGGTTCTCTGATAGAAAACAGGAGGCTGGTGGGATTTCTCCAGCTATGGTAACTCCTGCCCATCGTGTTTGTAATCAAGGCACAGCAGCCCACTCCGGTTGCTGCTTGTGAGCGTGGAGAGTGTGAGGAGAGCCAGTGAACAAACGTGCTAATTGGCTTCTCTGGGACAGGGGCCAGGTCGGGTAATTAGGTCTGGCACACGTGTCAGCGGCTCTGTGGTCACCCCTGTTGGATTTCTTGCTCTGGCAGCACAGACCGGGCCTTCCCCCATGGGGCTCAGCATCCGCCCTAAATGGGTGCCCGACCTCGCCAGAGTTCTGCGGGAGGTGGAGCTATGCTCTTGCTGGTGGCAGGGGAGACAGCCCCGCAGGTGGCTTTGGAGTCCTTGGTTCCCTGTTCTTCCTGCAGCTGATCCCTGACTGTTCCGGTGGCTCCTTCTCCCTCCAGGCCACCCTGCACCTGTCTCCACCCTGCTTTGTGTCTGCCAGGCTGACCCTGTGGCGTGCACTAGTGGCTTCTGCGCCCCTGGGTCAACGGAGGACGTCGGCCGGAGATTGGCTGGGGCTGGAGAAAGATCGAGGTGTTTATCCCACTGGTTTCCTCCCTGCCACAGCGTGGTCCTGTCCCTCTGTGGCCTCCCTCTCGCTGGGTCCATGACCCCATTCCCTCCAGGCCTGGGGTGGTCACAGCCTTTCAGGGGCGGGCGCTGGTCCCTGCGTGCCTCATCGCCCCCAGTTCCCTTAGTCCCGCATGCATGTCTACGAGCCGTCCTTTTGAAAACTCTCTTCATTTAAAGCCCGTTTGGCACACCTCTCATTGCCTGCTGGGGCTCTGACCTGGGTGGGCTGCATGTGATCAGGTCCCCCTCAGGTATTTATTTTCTCCCCCGCCACTTGGTCACTTTCTCAGCACGAGTGGTAATTTTTGCTGAACCAGCACTCAAGGCAGCTGATTTCCCTGCTTGCATCCCTGCCCAGGCTGGTCAGTGCAGACGCTCATTTCCAGGGCTGCTCTCTAATTCAGCGAGTCGCTCTTCAGGGCCATCTGTGCCTAGCTCAGCGTCCTCTCTGGGCTAGTCCTGTCATCTCAGATTCCCGGTGCCCTAATTTCGCAGCCCGAGAGTGACATTCAGTTCTTTCCAGCTCCTTAAAAAAATTCTATGTTGCCTCAGCTCATCTCAGGCCCCTGAATCTTGTGAATTAATAATGATACTACTAATAATACTATCCTTAAACCTGGCATTTTGTTGTTTACCTGAACCCAGGGGTTCCGCCTGGGAGAATGGGGGGCTGATGGCAGGTTGGGGAAGGAACTGCAGTCGTGCTAATCAGTGCCGTGTTCGTCTGTTACCACTGAGTGACAGCAAGCCCGCGAGGCCCTTGCCCGTGGTCACGGGGACTCGGGGAGATGGAATGACTTGCCCAAGGTCACACAGTAAGGGGCGGAGCTCTGAGAAAGGCCACGGCAGACATGGCTATGGAAGAGGGAACAAGCTGTAACATGGAGCCAAGGACTTTATTGGGAGACTCTGGTGTTGTCATGCTGTGTTTACTTGTGTGTGGATGAGGAACGCTCCTGCTGTGTCCTCATCACATTTGGTTCGGCCCTTCTGTTCCATGGGAGCGAACAGAGAAACCTGTTTTGAGAGGGTCATTGGTTCAGAGGGGTGGGAGTGCCAAGAAGCCCAAGGATGCGGCGTTTCCCTTGCCATTCCTCTTTCCTCAGGCAGGAGGGCCGCTCTGCTTGCTCCGGGGAGGGCCAACCTAGAAGCCGGCACTGGCCCCAGAGCCCACCCCTCCACTGTGGGGGAAAGGAGAGCGCGCTAGCCTCTGTGCTTGTCCTTGGGGAGCTTGGATCCTCGTGGCTGCTGGGGAGCCCAGGATGGTGTGCCAGCCAAGGGTCTTTTGGGTCTTTTGTAAAGTTCGGCTCACCCTCTGTCCTTTCCTGCTGTAGGACTGTGGGATTGGGACACATTCACCAGAAACCACTGTCTTGGGGAGCCCCAGCCCCAGGAGGCCTCCCTGGAAGGACAAGAAACGTGACCTTCTCCTGCTTCTCTAGGCTCCAGCTCTTGTCTGATCTCATCAGATCTGACTGTCTCAATAAATGGAGGCGAGGAGAGGTGCAAAATAACCCAAAACCAATAAGATCCAAAAATCATTTCTATTTCTCATATTGTCAGAGCTACCCAGCCAGACTTCGTGTCCCTGCCTCTCCGTCTTCCTGCACGCCTCTGGTTCTGTGTCTTCACCTATCTGTCTTCCTCCCTCTCCCACATCTCTCTCCAGCTCAGCCCAGACTTTGCTCTGAAGCCTGAGATGCATAGCAGATCGCTGCCTTGCAGATGATCTCGGGTTGCCTTCTCTAAACCGAAGCAGCCAGTCAGTGGAATCCACACTCCTTGGGGCTTGGCTTGGTTTTTAGTCAAGACTGTGTTGGTCCCAGCCTGGCTTCCAGCTTGCTTTGTGTGTCCATGGGAGCTAGGCCCGGAAGGACATGGGCCCCCCACACTCTGTAGTCACGCCAGCCGGGCAGACAAGAGTGCTTACTGCCACAGTTGCCATGCCCAGAGCATCTCAGCAATTTCGGCTTGGCCAAGCAGATTCCCCAGCCTCTGGGAATGTTCTGTCATGTATTTATTTTTAAGCTCATGAGAGCATTTATTTGCCAGTGTGTATAATATGAATCTGGCTCATCTGTTAACCAACCAGACTTAGGAGTATGTCTTTGCTCACCCAAAGCTGACAGGTACATTGGGAGGCAGACAGATGCAGGTCCAAAATGTTGTCCTGCCCGAGGAGCCCAGCAAAAGGTCCCGCCAAGCTCCTGGCATGGGGAGGCTAGCCTTGGGAGTGACGTCCCTGCCCAGTGCTCTCTGATTTCATCACAATGCAGGGCAGTGAGAAGGGAGAGGCTGTGCTCCATGGCACGCAGTGGCCACTACAGAAACAGCCCCTCTCTGGGGGAAATCCCCCCTGTGGCAGCCTTGTGGGCATTCAAGTCCCCCTGACCTGAGGTCACTCATTGAGTGACTCTGGGCAAGGCACATCCTTACTGGGCCAGATGACCCCCTGACCCAGCCTGGGAGGCAGGCTAGAGTAGGGGTCTGGACAGTAGACTAGTGCCTAAGAGTGCCCGGGAAGGGTGCCGTTCTTCCCCTCCTCCCCTGGGGGAATGGGCACTTGTAGACAGGACCCAGGGAGGGCGTCGGGATGGGGTCCTGGAGACCAAGCAGCCTCTTTCACTTTCCTGCTCTGCCTGTGGCCGCCCCGGCCATCTGTCTCAGCTCCAGAGCCATGTCCAACAGGCGTGAAATGCTGCGGGCAGGAGCCCCCACCCCCACCCCACCGCAGGGTCCTGCCACCCTTTTGCTAGGTTGAGTTCCATTGTGAAAGGACAGACACTCATTCCAGTGGGTGCTCTGACGACATGGGCAGTGACCCACAACGGATGGGCAACCCCGGCCTGCAGCCCCAGAGGCCCCAGGGGAGGCCTGCACAGCCTGCACACCAGCCACCCGCCCCTCTCTCTCCCAGCATGTGGTGCTCACAGGCCTCATCTCAGACTCTCAGAAGGTCTTGGCAAGGCAGCATTGAAGCAGTGCTTGGGGCTCAAGGCCTTGGCCCCCAACAGTGGGTCTCAGTGTGAATGCTGGATACAGATTCTTGGGCCCTGCCTCCAGGGGTTCTGGTTCACGGGGGTAGAAGGGAGCCTGGGAATCTGCACATGAACCCCTACACCAGCCTTGGTCAGTCCCAGAGCACACTCTAAGAAGCACCCACAGAGCTAGGCCCCATTTTTCCTGGTTATTTTTATCATTGAAATGCGAGTAAGTTTTTGACTGACTTATTTGGATATTATCATATCAGCAGATTCATATTCGAGGGCAGAAGCTTGTAGTCACAACATTTAAAAGCTTTTAAAAGAGATCTTTTCTCTGGGGACTCATCCCATTGAGGGGCTCTCGGCCGGCAGTCTTGCCCTGAGCCCTGTGAGCCGCATTTACTAAAGGCTGGATGTGGACAAAAGGCCTGCCCTGTGGATGCAGGCCAGCTGCCCAGAGGGCCCTTGCCTGGAGGCCCACAGATGGCGGCCCTCCCTAGCCAGCCTTCACCCCCCTGAACTCACCTTGTACTCATTTCTAGAACACACACGGCTCCGTGTCCCGCTTCCCCAGCTCTACCTGGAGGGCAGCCCATGGCCCCGGCTTGGCCACTAGGTGAGAATGAGGAATTCTCGTTTCCTAAACATGTCAGGTCCCAGCTCCTTCACGCCCTGACCCAGGCCCGAGGCTCCACCCATCCACCTGGGTCTCCAGACGGAGGGGCAAGAGGCCTCGGCCTTCCCTGTCTTCCCCAGCCCCAGTCACAGGACCCAGCCATGGCACCCCTGAAGCATAGAGCAGACTCCCTAGCAGAGCAGGGTGGGGCCGGGGTATCATTTCACTCCACGCTCAATTTCTCGAAGCCTAGTGGCTTGAGCTCATTTGTAGGGATGCCAAATGGTATTAGACTCCAGGCCTGGAGGCTTGAAGAGTTCAGAGAAACTAGGACAGCGAGGGCAAGCCAGGCTGTGGGGAGGGGGCCTGTCTCCATGGCAACCTGGGGAGGCGGTGGGGGGGTGGCGGGGAGCGTCCAGGAGCCTGGCCTGTGACGGCGGCACGATGGCAGCACAATGGCGCACAGAGCCTCAGCCGGCCGCCGGGGACACTCACCTTTGTACTGCGGGGTGAAGCGCTTCATGGCCAGAGGCAGAGACTCGTAGAACCTCTGCTCCCGGGAGATGAGGGGCTTGCACACAGTGTGCTCATCGTACTTCATCACGCTCAGGTGCCCCCCGACCTGGTGCAGGAAGGGCTCTAGCCGCACGCCCACTCTGGCCTCCCCAGCATCTGTGCTGTCCTGCACAACCATGTGTCCATGAGAGGAAGGCCTGGGCAGCTCCTGGACAGGGGGCGGGGCCGTCAGTGGGGCTCAGCTGTCTCCTTAGTGGCCTTGATCCCCATCATGGCACAGCTGTCCCTCTGTCTGTTGACCTGGGAGGGGACCCCTAGAAAGCAGAGGAGGAAGGTGGAAATGGTGTGAGGGAGACGGGGTCCTGGGAGGAGTGGAAGGACCCGCAGTTCCCAGCCACGACCCAATGGTAGTTGAACAAGACTGTACAGAGGCTTTCGTCACTTCTAGAGTAATCCATTACAAGAAACTGGTACTATGGTTGCTCTGGGGAGCCAGGATGAGAGATAGACTTCTCTGAATCCTGTCCTATGTTTAACATTTTTGAAAAATCAAATAACACACACAACCGTAGGCTTCCAGAGTGCCAAGATTGTGTTTAACTCCTCATATCGTGTTTCCTGCCTGCCTTTGGGAACGTTGGTTGCAGGCCCAAGGAGAGAGCAGAGTCCCTGCTGTCAGGGTGCTCGGCCTCTCGCAGGGGCCCGGGGGGGCACAGCAAAGCTTCGGTTTTGTACAGCACAGCTGTGCACACCCGTCTGCATCACATCTTCACGACATAATTGCCATGTGACTCTGAGAAGTTACCAAACCTCTTTGGGCCTCAGTTTCCCCATCTGTAAAGTGAAATAGTAAGGATACTTTATGGACATAGGACAACATTGAGATAAAGCCCGTGAAAAGGTTGGCTAAGGGTCCAGAGCTAAGTCCTCAATAAATGTGATTTGTCGTAATTATTTCTAGCCTTATTGCCTTGGTGGTCATATTTTCCCAACAGCTCTGGGTTGGAAGGAAGGCCGTGTTTCTCACCGCCACTTTGCACAAGAGGGAAGCGGGGCCTGCAGTGCCTTGACTGGGCTCTGGTGCAGGCCAGGGGCAAGGCAGGAGGAGAGTGGGGACTGCTGGTCTCGGGGCCTCATTCCTTACGACCTGCCACTCCCTTTTCCTCCCTAAGGGCAGGCTTGCTGGAACTCTGGGCTGGGAATACAGCCCCGAAAAGACACCCTGACTTTGTCTCAGGAGAGTACCCAAGGAGACACTGTAAGGGGAGGCTCTTTTGGCCACATTCGTCCTGTCCTGTCTGAGAGGACATTCCCACAGGGGTGCCCATCACCGCCAAGTTATTAATACTCTCTCCTCCGCTGGACTCCCGGCCAAAGATGCCACCAAGCTAGGCGGCCCTGGACATGATTAATGCTCTAAACGACCTTCAGTGCAGACCATGAGCATGGCCAGCCGGCTCCATGCGTGGAGTGCCTATCAGTTTTTTCAGGACCCCAGCTCAGAGAGACCCCCTGCTGCCCCCCAGGGGTTTCTCTCTCTCTCTTTCTCACTGACTACTGTTTTTCAGGCCACAGAGTGCCCCTCTAGGAAGGGGGAGGTGTTTTGCCTGGTGTGTGCATTTGCTCTGCTGGGAGCAGGACGAGGCTTCTGAGAGCTCTGCGTGTGGCCAGAGCAGGACTGGGCGGTTAGGGTGGCCGGGCCAGGTGGCCAAGGCGGGGGGAGCCTGAGGCCTGATGGCGAGGGGCTGTGCTGACGTAGCAGGCTTGGCCTCACCCTGGGTCTGCTCCCAGACAGCACTTGGAGGGAGCCTATTCCACGAGCTGAGAAGTCAGTAGGAGGCATCTAGATGCAGAGGCAAATCTGAAATCAGTGCAGGGACAAGCTGCTACAGGACAAGGTAGCCCAGTTGCTTGGCAAACCCAGACCTACTTGGCAGATGTGGTGAAGGCAAGAAGGAAGGTAGGAGAGAAAAACCCAGGTGGCCCAGCACCAACCAACCAGGCACGGCCTTGCCAGGACTGCCCAGCCGTTCTGACGCCTCCAGGCAGCGTCCCAGGCGAGCCCTCCTGCGTACCCTTCTTCCCCACGCTCCTGTCTCCCTAATGCAAACTTAGGGTGGGTCGGTAGTGATAGGGTGTCTGCTGGGTAATCAGCCTGTACTTCTAAAAAAATCTAGATTTAGGGCACCTGGCTGGCTCAGTCGGTAGAGCGTGTGACCCTTGATCTTGCGGTCATGAGTCTGAGTCCCATGTTGGGCATAGAACTTCCTTAAAAAAAAGTCTACACCCAGCAGGTCGGGAAACTGAGGCTCTTTCTGTCAAGGCTCACCTTAGGGTACAGATGAGGTGATCTCTGAGGGTCGTCCTGCTCCTAAGCTCTGTGGTCTGTGGTTCTGACGTGGGTCGGCGGGAAGGGGCAGGGGAGGATGGAGGGCAGGGGCGTCAGCTCCTGAGCTAGGCAGGTGGGCTCCGCTGCCGCTCAAGGAGGCACTCTGTGGCTTCCCCTCGGCACTGATGCTGACCTTCTGTTCCCAAGGTTGTCCCTCTGTCACTGGGTACAGTCTTCTGCTCTATGGGAATGAGCTAGGGAAGACCTCCATTTTTCTCAGTCCTCCCCCTTAAGTTCCAAATAAATAATTCAAGCTGACAGATCTTTCTCAACCCAGACCTTCCTTTTGCCACACGCAGGTACATCTATCATCGGTGTGGTCCTTGGCCTTTGATCAGTGCCCTATTTCCTCAGAGCACTGGGCAGGGAGTCAGGAACCCAGATCTTTCCCAAGTGTTCCCACTAGCTTGCTGAGGCCCCTGGGATGAACTTGGTAATGTTCGTCTGAGTCTTGGTTTCCCACCCACTGCCACAGCCTTGTCACGATGCTCAGATGACAGAACGCACAGCATTCCTTTGTGGAGTCCTTTTCCCAAGCATCCTCACCTCTCGAGGCTTGTCACTGCGTGGGTTATTCTCAGGACTGACTCAGCTCGGGTGCTGGGAAGGCAGGTGAGGCGCCTGCCTGAGACGGGACCTTACGCCCCCTCTGACACCCTCGCTAAGTACACTGGTCTCCCTTCAGTGCGTCAGAGGGAGACAGATGTCCTCTCTCCAGCTCACACTTCCCTCCATAGCCCCACAGCTGGACCCTCACTCAGCATCTTGCCCTGGTGTTCCATGGGAGGGAGAAGAAGGAGGGAGCGAGGGAGGGAGGGGAGAGAGTGAGATGCCCCCAGCCAGAAGAGCTCAGCTAGATGCCCCCTTCCCCAGGAGTCATGGACAAATGGCCCAGGTCCCCGCATCCTATCCTGTCACTGGCTTGTATCCTGAATGAAATAACTCTGGGCTCACTCCAGGAGACTCAAGGGCTGAGATTTCTGATGGGCCCCACTGCCCAGCTGGTGGTTGAATGAGGCCCCATGGGGCTGTCTGTGTCCGTGCAGCCGCAGGGGGCCCGGGTGACAGCCAGCCTGCCCCCGGTCTGAAAAGAAGGTCGCGGACAGCAGGGCCTGCAGTTGTGTTTGGCTTCCAGAGTGGGGACAGATGATGGTATCAGTGATGCCAGACACAGGGACAGAGGCCACCAGGCTGAGGTGGATGAGTGCCTCTGGCTTATCACCAGCAGCTGGCACCTTTTCTTCCCGGAGGGAGAGTCTGTGTGTGTGTAATCTTTTGTCCCAGGCTGAACCTGAGTTCATTAGAAATTACAGAAGATGGGGCGCCTGGGTGGCTCAGTGGGTTAAAGCCTCTGCCTTCGGCTCAGGTCATGATCCCAGGGTCCTGGGATCGAGCCCCACATCAGGCTCTCTGCTCAGCGGGGAGTCTGTTTCTTCCTCTCTCTCTGCCTGCCTCTCTGCCTACTTGTGGTCTCTGTCTGTCAAATAAATAAATAAAATCTTTAAAGAAAAAAAAAAAAGAAATTACAGAAGATACGCCCCTGTTCCAGCTCACTGCTCGCATTTTAGGGAAGATGGCAGATGAGGCCACCAATCAGACTTCTACCGGCTCCAACTTAGACTAAGTTCTTCATGAACTTGGTCTTATGAAAGCCTGTCAGCTCCCTATAATCTGGAAACAAGCTGGCTGACTGTGGTCCTTGTCGGTGCTGTTCACAAACACTCGGGTTTTCCTGCGGGGATGTGGTGTGATTGCACTTCCCTTGCCCTTGGAAGGTAGGCGCGGCCCCATGACTTGCTTTCTCTGACATAATGCGGATGGGAGCGTCCTGTGCCACTGCCGGTGGGAGCCTGGAGGGCAAGCCGTTGCCAGCGTCCTCTCTCCCTGGCCTCCTTGGAACATGCTGGATATGTATGTAGCCTGACAGAGATGTACATCTCTGCTCTCAGAGGCCGCTGCAACTTGGGGCTGGCTTGTGAGGCTGGCAGCCTCGTGCCCACAGCCAGATGCCCAGCAGGGAGCCCAGAAGTTGCAAGGGACCCCACTGGAACCAGGCACTCAAAGACTTCCTGCAGAAATGCACCCTATATGACACGAGCCACTTCTCTGAAGCATATCCTGGGGTCACAGGCTCTGCAGTCCCCATCTCCGTTTCTGAAGTCCCCATCTCTGGTGGAGAAACTGAGGGGCTGAGATGGCAGAGGCCACTGGCACACTTGGGAGCTAGAGAACATTCTGTGTCCTCTAAAGGCCTCAGGGCCAGGGTTCCATCCGAGGCCCTCTCCACTCCACTCTCCACAGGGGCCTTCAGCCCCTGTGGCCTGCCTCCCCAGAGCTCACACCCGGTGGACAGGGTTCAGAGGGCCACTCAGCAGTGTGGGTTCACCAGGCCACGGGTGAAGGGCTCCCACCTGCGGGCCCCTCACGACCTTCCTAATGCTACACCGCCACAAGTGTCGTCCTCAGACCAGAGCAGTAGGACCCTCAGAGTGTGATAACCTCTCACATGTACACGAACACGTCTGTGATTAACAAAATACAAATTCATTTCAAGGCGCTATCGAGCTTCTAGTATTTTAATCCTCATCCATTTTCTCAATCAGCGGATACTAAAAGTATAATGAGTATAACAGGGGGACGCGTAGGGAAGAAATTATGCTGAAATGGAGTCCTAGCTGAAAAGTTTAGCAGAGGTACTGCTGTCTCCTAAGGTGGGCGTGGTGTCACGGTCCTGGATGGAGTCTTGGGGGGTAGGCCATCAGGGCCTGAGGAGGGGCTGTCTCCAGTGGGAGTGGAACAAAAGGAAGGTCGCCTGGGCTGGCCAGGAGACCAGAGGGAAGGCTGTAAGCAGCAGTAAGCCTGGCCTGCTTCACTCACAGGCCTAGAGGGGGCCTGGCCACATAGACCCGGGGTGCCCAGCTTGTCTGGCTCCTGTTCAGGCCAGGGAGGAGGGGGTTGCCTGAGAGGGTGAGGTGTGGAAGGAAGCCTTCAGCATCACATCCCAGTAAATCTGATGTGGTGAGGGGGTTGCTGGGAAGTGTTCTGGGGAAGATATAATTAAGAAGCAGCTTGTATCAAAAGAAGACTGCCCTATAGGCAGTGTCGGCTGCAGATTCAAAGGCCACATGGTTTATGGCCTGTCCTCTCGCCTCTGAAGTCCTATCATGCATTTTGCAGGCCTGCTGGAGCCAGAGGTTTGGTACAAGTACCATTCAATGTTTTTGCAGTCCCCAAGGGAGCATTTAAAAAAAATCTATTCGAGAGGAGAGGACCCAAAAACCATTTAAAACTGCTTAGGTTGTGGGACGCCTGGGTGGCTCAGTTGGTTGGACGACTGCCTTCGGCTCAGGTCATGATCCTGGAGTCCGGGGATCGAGTCCCACATCGGGCTCCCAGCTCCACGGGGAGTCTGCTTCTCCCTCTGACCTTCTCCCCCTCATGCTCTCTCTCACTGTCTCTCTCTCAAATAAATAAATAAAATCTTAAAAAAAAAAAACTGCTTAGGTCGTAATGGGCAGGAGGATTTTGGAGTTTCTCATGTGGCAGAGGTCTGTGTATCATCTGGGGCCATCCAGGCTGAGAAAGCACGAGATTATTTCCTGCGGGGTTGGGGGGGGCGGCGGGGACCCATGTTTTAAAATCCATTCTAAAAATGACTCAAGGGCCGTGGGATGGTGGGCCCTCTCTGTGCGTGGCCACTCCCCGCCCCCCGGCCCAACAGGATCAATACCGAGCCCTGGCAGACGTCACAGCTCACCTTCTCAGCCATGGCTGAGATACGTGGCTTGGCAAAGCGTCTGTTCCCCAGGGAAGGCTTGATCCCCAGAACCCCAGAGCAATGCTTCATATTCCTCTATCACAGAGACTTCTTTTGGGGCTGATTTTATCCTTTGAGAGATTTCTTTTGTCTCTCTCCTTTTCTCTTAACATTTAAAATCTCCCAATGTTCCTCCAGTTTGAGGACCAAATACGATTTTAATACAGCGATTATTAGTTTAGAAGCCCTTCAGCCACTGACAAATGTCCTTAGCGGCAGCGGCAGCAGCAATGTTCTGAGCTTGCTGTCAGGGCGGGAGACGCATGGGGCAAAGATGACTCCAGAATCCTAGCGCCACTGGAAGGGCTGCTCCAGGGGAGGCAGAGGCTGGAGACTTCTCCCTCCCTGACCCCTACCTTGTCTTGACCTCATAACAGCACCCCAGGCCCTTGGGGACCTTGGGCATGGCTAATAATGGCTCCAGCAGCATCGCCCAACTCCCTCAGGACCTCACCCCCTCGAAGCTGCATCCAGGATCTTGGATACCGCTAACCATCCAGACGTGCACGTTTCCCAGCCTCTGACCCCCTTCCCTCGCACCTCCCCACCTTTCTCTAAGCACTGCGGTCAGCAGCCACCTGCCTTACGTAAGAGGTCTTTGAGCCAGAGACAGAAGGTTTTGGCAGTGGTTAGCATGGCAACTTTATGGCTGCAGGAGGAAACAGCCTTTTAAGGTCAAAATGCAGTCATGGGTGGAGCAGACGTGTGAGCTTGTAGATGAGTGTGTGCGTGCGTGTGTGTGAGCGTGTGGCTGTGGTGCTTCACACCACGGGCTGGAACTGGCCAACTCCAACGAGCCCGCCTGTTCAGGGAGAAGGCGAGCGGGCCTTCCCCCAGCAGAGGGCAGCAGCAGACGGGCCAGAACCGCCCTGAGCCCGAGTCCCTGGCCCAAACTCCACAGCCGACCAGCCCTGGTCCCGACAGGGAACACATCCGGGACCTGGCTTTGCCAGGCCTGCCCTCATAGAACCCAGGATGGCGGCTTGGGGGCTGCTGCCTTTCTGAGGGGCAGTTTTTCAAGAGCTCGGAAGTTACCATCAAGGTTGATGTCCCTCTCTTCTCCTCTCACCACGCCCTACTTTTTCTGAGGAGTGTCTGGCTGGTGGCAAGGGGAGGCATGTTCTGAGGAGTGGGGTGCCTGGCCCCATTCACAGTATGAGGGACCCCAAAGCCAGGGACAGGTCTTGCCGAAGAGGGGACAAGGCGTATGAGCTGGAGGGCACATCCGAGCTGAGGGGAACATGGCCCTCCGCAACCCGACTCAACCACTCCCTCCCCATGGCAGCTGGACCCCACAGTCCCAGCCCTGCTGGACAAGGAAGAGTAATGGCTTTCGGTGAGTCCCTGTGTCCCCCATTCCTGGACTCCTCCCGGCCTCTCATCTTACTTCCTGGAACAACCCAATGCTCATAAAGTTGATTGCTATTCCCTGTGGCTGCTGGTGAACAAGATAGCAACCATACGTAAAGGATTTATTCAGGTGCCCTGCTCAGAGCAGAAGAACGCAGGGGGAGACACGGGATGGCTCAGCCTGGCCTACCACTCCAGAGCACACCAGCAGGGTCCCAGGGGCCACAGGCCCTTTGCAATGGACGAGCTTCTCAGATCCCTAATAAGGAAGCTGGCTCTGGGGGAGCACAGCACAGGAGGGGACCAGGAGACCTGGTTCTGCCTCAGATTCCCTGTCCCTTTCTCTCTGGGCCTCAGTTTCCCTTTCTGTACTGAGAGCTGTTTGACTTAGCCATATTCCCACCCTCCTATGGGACAGCTGGCCCTTTAATTCAGGAAGTCAATGTGGTGGGGGCAGTATGGAGAGAGGTAGTTGGAAGAGATGCTTTTGGATTGAAAGGGACTTAAAAGACATACTGACCCATATACCTTGATTGGATCCTGGTCTAAACAAAGCGATAAAAAACATCCAGGGGGCCACTGGGGAAATTTGAATATGAACTCCATGTGGCCATTCTTCAGGAGCTGTTAGTTTTGTTAGTGGGATAATGGCATTGGGGTTATGTAAGAGCCTCCCGAGGTACTTTGGGGGGAAACGCTGTGATGTCCCAAAATTACTTCAAATACTTTAGCCTTAGAGCAGTCAATGAAGCGTATGGCAAAGGTCAAACAACTGTGTAAATCCTGGGGTAGGATATGCAAGGGTTCGTGATATCACTCCCTCTACTTTTTCCTGTGGGCTTAATGTTTTTCATAGTAAAAAAGGTTCAGATATAAACTGGTAGCTTTTAAAAAATGCGGAAGCCTGGGTCCTGCCCCACTGGATCTGAATCTCTGGGGAGGGAATCTGGCATGGAGGTTTTTAGATTCCCAGAGGTCCCAAGGACCATGCCAGGCTCAGACAGGTTCGCGTCTCAGGTTTACTGAGGGCCAAGAAGAGCCCAGGGAGAGGAGGCCCCCCAAAACTCTGCCACTGCTCAGGACAGGGGCCCTTGGTAGTGACCGTGGTCTACCAGCCCTGCATGGGGGCACCCCGTACCCAGGCCATGGGCGGCTGGTCACAGGAGCTGACGTCACCCCAGCCTGGTGCACCCCTCCCCCAGGCGGAAGGGTGGGGCTGCCAGGACAGGACACGCCGTTCCTGGAGCCCCAGGGTTGCTGTCCACGTCTCCTGGGACAGCTGCCCCTGTGAAGGGTTAAACAGTGAGAATCACTGGCTCCAGCCCCTGTACACAGCTTCCTCTGCAGTCCCAGCTCCCCAGAACCAGCCCTGCCTCCATGCAGGAGCCGAGGTTAGAGACCTGGGGATGCCCTAAGAAGGGTTGGAATCACTCCAGGGGTAGGGGGTAGAGATGGGAGACAAGTGAACGACAGAATCTCTGTGTTCCTGAGCTGACCCAGCAGCACCCCGATACATAGGTGCACACGGAGGTACGGACACCCCCAGAAAGACTGGCCCCTCCACAGGGTGGGCCCCTTGTTGAGGGGGTGGGGTCATCCCATCCTGGGTGGACACTCACTCCAGCACCATGAAGGGCTCAGCAAGGCCCTCCCTGCCTTATCCCCCCTGGGGTGGCACTCACCAGGGCCTTCTTCCTGGAGGGATGGCAGGGAGCGTGTGGAAGGGAAGGTCCAGGGGGAAGTAATCTCCTTGTTCGGTGCCTGCTGATGGCAGGCTCTTCCTGGCGTCCCAGCACCGAGAACTCACTGTCCACTGCAGCGCCGCTGGAGAGGTCTGCCTAGACTCGGGTCTGCCCACGGGCCTGGGATAGGAAGGTCACCTGACCCTGGGGAAGGGCTGGCAGGGGCTGGCACGTCCAGCTGTCAGCTGGTGTATGGCTGCCCTGAGCAGGGCCTGAGGGCCTAGGAGGGAGGGGAATGAAGAGGGGCAGAGGAAGAGAGATCTGAAGGGGAGAAGCGGTCAGCTCCCCTGCCTGGATGGATGTCAGGCCCCGCGCACCCAGGGCCCAGTGCGTCAGGCCCCTGGTGGGTTTTTGATGCCTTGAGGTAAGGCATCAAGGAGGTGAGGCAACAAGGCTAGGGACTCTTCTTCTCCCTCCCCCCAACCCTGTTCCCCCATAATTTAACTGTCAGTTTGCCCCAACCTGTGGTCGCCAGAGAGAAAGTCATGCAGGAAGACCGCCAGTCAACAATCAGCTTAAAGACAGTCAAGTAGTTTTTTTTTTTTTTTAAAGATTTTATTTATTTATTTGACAGACAGAGATCACAAGTAGGCAGAGAGGCAGGTGGAGAGAGAGAGGGAAGCAGACTCTCCGCCGAGCAGAGAGCCCGATGTGGGGCTCGATCCCAGGACCCTGGGATCATGACCTGAGCCGAAGGCAGCGGCTTAACCTGCTGAGCCACCCAGGTGCCCCAAGACAGTCAAGTAGTTTTTGAGGCCCTTATGTGTTCTGGACTTGCTCCTTGCTCAGCTGAGCTGACCCAGGAACCTGTCTGACCAGTGATGGTTGTCGGGGAATTACAGTGAGGGCAGAGGAAGGGGGATTCATCAAGTCAAAGGGCAATCCCAGTGTATTTGGTGGGCGAACATGGAGCTTGGGGCGGGGGGCACCTTGCCCAGCCTAGGGGGAGCAGGGAAGGCATCCTGGAGGAAGCAGCCATCAGAGACCTGAAGGACAAACAGGATCATCCAGGGTAGGGTGGGGTGGGAAGAGAGGTGGTGGGAAGAGCATGCTAGCTGAGGGAAGAGCATGTGCAAAGGCCCAGAGGCAGCGGGGAAGAGGGTAGTCCAGGAGGTGGAGCCACTCAGAGTGCCCAGAGCATGCGAGAGGTGAGGAGTGATGACAGAAGAGCTTGAGGTAGGAGATGTGGGCCTCAAAGGTCTCTAACCTTGGCTTCTCAGGAAACACTGAAGGGCTTTATATCAGGAAGGGCTGGGCCCAGGTTGGCGTTTTGAGCACATCCACTTCTGCTTTGGGGAGAGTGGATCAGGGAGGAGTGGATCAAAGATGGGCAGGCAGGTTAGGAGGCTGCCGGGTGCTGTCCTCCAGGTGAGCCCAGCCTGGTGGTGGGACTGAGGCAGTGGAGTGGAAGGGAGTGGTGAGTTCCTGAGATGTTGAGACAGGCTTGACAAGGTCTGGGGTCATGTAAATGGGGAGAGATGCGGTGTGGGCAAAAGATAGAGGCTCATCAATGCCAGGCTTCAGGTCTCAGCAACTCTGGACCAAGTATTAGGTCTGAAGTCGGCTGCCCCAGACTTCTGGTTGTAGTTCCCTTGGGCCCTGGATGCCCCACTAGCCTGAGGCCCCAGCCTGCCCCTTCCCGGGCTTCTCCAAATATGGGCACTTGGCCCCTGAGGCTACAGTTCGGCTCTGGGGCTCAGCCTCCTCTCTGGCCACAGGCTCTTCCCTGGGCCCCTTGTTCTGGTCCCGCCTTCTTCTCACTCTGGGCCACTTCCCCCAGATCCCTGCCTCCCTCAGGGTGCCTTCACCTGTCTCCTGGTTTTAACAGCGCTCCCCCAGATTTACTGCTGCAGCACTGAGAGCCACGATGGCTTTTCCATCCCCCCCCCCAACCCATTTCCATGTGTCTGTGGAGAACTCCTTCTGCACAGACAGCCTGTCCGCCCTCACTGCTCACACACAGAGCGCATGAGCCCTGGGCTTTGATAGGAGCCAAAGTGGGAGGTGAGACAGGACTAGAATGCAGGTCTCCTGGCCCTTGTCCCAGAGGTCCCACGGTCACTGTGTGCTCTGGGTGCTCTGTGCCCACTCTGGGATCTGGCATATCGCTAGCTGCCCGACAGATGTGTTAGAAGCAGAGAACAGTGTCATGGCAAGGCCATGGCAGGCTTGGGGGCTGTCAGCAGCTGCCCTTCCTGTGGCCAGCCTCCTTTCCGGTCCCCACCCTGAGTCCTCCCCACACCCAGACAGGGTAGAGCCCTGCGGGCATGACAGGGATTCCTGGGCACCCTGAGGCTGTTGGTTTAATGGGCTGAGGATCCCATGCCCCTGCTTGCTCCGCAGGGCAGGGGATCACATTTCACTGGGACAGGTGGATGCTCAGGCTGTTCCGGGAGCCTCCTGCGTCCTTGGTCTCTCATGCTGCCCAGCTATGTGCTGGGCTCCGGTTACCAGGCCCTGGAAGAGAGGGTGTGACCTCCTTTCCCCCCCAGCCCTCCCGCACCTCCTCATTCCCACCTGCTGGACTCAAAGCCCTGTTCTGGGAAACGTTGAATCAACACAGGACTGAGCTGCAGGCCCTTAAGGGCGGAGGAGAAGGGACCTCCCATCAGAGCCATTTGGCCAGTGAGTGGCTGAACCCAGGGCCTCAGGAGGGTGGAACCACATTCCAGTACTTGCTTTCTGATGTCATTTTGTTGTTGTAAAGAGCAAAGTTGCATACTGACTTCTGACACATCTATTTATTGAACATCATTTTTGAGCCCCTACTATGTGATCCTCTCAAGACCCACTGCAGTAAACAAAACACACAGGGCCCTGTGGTCACAGAGCCAGTGATCTGGTGCTTTCCATTATGCAATCACATGAGCCACTTTGTTTCCCCACTGTGGCCAAGTTCTCTTCCTGGTCATTTTTCCAAAGCTCAGCTTTACCTGCCAGATTCCTGCAGCTAAGCCTCCTTCTACAGCCATGGCTGGGACCGGCTCTGCCCCACAATTCCCAACTCGCTCGCCCTCTGGGCCTGATCCTGCCTCTCCTCTAGGCAATCAGCCCTGACCCATGAGGCTTGTCTGTGGACATGCCATTCCAGGCCAGCTCCTGGATGCCACCATTTGGAGACAGAAAATGCCTGGGGCTCATAAGCACACAGCTACCTATTTGGGGGCCGGCCTACTGGCTCAAGGCACAGGGGTGTTCCCCCTTCAGCCCTCCCCACCCAATCGAACTTTTAGGAACCCCCCCCCCACTTCATTGCTGCATTTCCGGGCAATTTACCCATCACCACATCCTGTGAATTTCAAGTCCCAAACTGGACTCCTTTTCTCCATCTCCACAGCCACCAGCCTGGCCGACCACCCTGCCATCTCCCATATGGATGGCTTCAGTGGGTCCTCATGACATCTTCCCTTCTCATCACACCCCTGCTCCTACAGTCCAGCCTCCCCAGAGCAATGCTTTGAGACAATTCAGGTCATGTCACTTACCTGCTTAATTCTTTTCAGGGGCTCCCTGTCCTTAGAATAAAGTCCAAAGCCCTCCCTAGGGCCCAGCCCTGTCCACCTTCCCAGCCTGATCTCCAGGGGTGCCTCTTCACCTTCTGTGATCTACCACACCTTGTGGGGGGGGCCTTTGTGCCTGCTGTCCCTTCTGCTTAGGAAACCCTTCCCTCACCTCTCTGCGTGACTAATTCCTCTTCACACTTCAAACACTAGCTCAAGTGTCACCTCCTCCAAGAAGCCCTCCCTGACCTCTTGGACATGGTCTGCTACCCAAGACCTTTCTTTAGAAGCACTGATCTCAGACAGAGTTGAGTTTGTGCTTGTATGACTATTTGCTCCCTGCATGTTTTCCTTCCATGAGGGCGGTGACCTGGATCATTGTGCTTAACACTGGGTCCCTGGGCATGTAGCGTAGCGCCAACGGCCTGGTACCTGTTTGGTGGCTGAACGAAGGAATAAATGTATGAACTCATTCTGGGTCTACGACTCCCCTTTCCAGCCTCTTGATGCCCCTGGCTTTCACAGCTGGGGGTGTGTGGGGTCATGAGCTGGTCTCCAGGGGTTCCTTTTCTCTTCCTGGCCTCAGGCGTGGAGGCCTGCCTGGTCACTATGACCTGGGACACCCTTCCCCCTCTGCTTCCCCCTCTACTGCCCCCATGACCCAATTTTCCTGCTCTGGAGACAACATGTTCCAGGACATGTCGTCACCCCCTTCTCGAGGCATAAACATCATGGCTGTCGTGGTTGCTGCTGATCCACCTGGGCCCCCGCAGAAGTCCCTACTGCCCTGTGCTGGGCCCCTCTTGCTGCATGCTGCCCTCCCCTCCCGTCCCTTCTTCTGCTCTCTAGCTAGGTGGGGCCCTCCAAGCCCGGCGTGTCCACCGCCCCCTTCACGGCCCTCCCCCACGTCCACTCTGTGTGAGGAGCCCCATTTTATAGGCCAGCATGTTGAGGCTCAGAGAGGGAAAGCACCTCAATCTTGTAATTCCCTCCACAATCTCCTTTCTTCCTCCTTTTGCCTTCCTGTGGGTTATTTCCTGTGCTGTCCTGGCTTTTTCTATCTCTGGATTTCCTTTTTCCCCTCACATTCTCTTGTCACCTTTTCTGTTTCTGCTGGTACTTCCTCTTCTACCCTGCTGTGTTCAGGCCGCATGTGGGTGTGTGAGGGCCTTGAGGTGGTAGAGCCCATTGGGCTGAACAACTATGTCCTCGTTAGTGGGCTTTTGGGAATGGGAGCCCTGGGGAGGGCAGGGCTATGAGCTTCTGCCCAGAAATGTGAGCGCTGGGGGGCCTCACCCAGGCCCTGGGTGCCTCGAAGGGAATCCCAGAGCAAGGCGGCTGGGATGGAGGCCCTTAGCTTCTTTCATGGTTGACATGTTGGTCTCACCTGCCCGCCAGTCGTCCAGAGCCTCCCCAGATGACGGTGAGCTGGGCCCCCCACATCAGCGGCCACCCCACTCCCTGGAAAGCCCGGGATACAGCACACACAGAGCGAGGCCACTGTCCAGCCTCTTGCCATCGGAGGAGGGCTCAAGGCTGGTGTCTGGCCACTCGCAGAGGATTGTGTGTGTGCTGGCCCGACCCAGCGCCCAGCAAGTGGCCCCACCTGGGAACTTCTAGCTTGGGCATTAGGATCCCGTCCCAGAGCCCGCCTGGACCTGTGCTGGACTCCCAAATGGCTGATGCTCAAAGACCCCTCGGGGGGGGAGGGGCGCCGGCCATGGCAGCCACTTCCCCCTTACTGACCTCCTCCTGCCTCCTGGAAGCCCGGAATCTGAGGAGACGGTACACAGTTGGGTAGGCAGGACACCCTCTGTAGGTCCAATGGACTCCCTTGTCTAAGAAGCAGTGGGCGTGTCATCAAACCAGCTCGGGAGAAGCATCAGGAGCCCCCAAGACGCCAGCCAGGTGCTGGGGGGGTCAGGGTGGTGGCTCAGTGTCGTGGGGGGCTCTGAGGGAGCCGCCACAGACCCCACAGGGTTATCATTCCATGGGGGCAGCTAACATTGACGTATTTTGTGGCCCCCTGTTCTTTACACACACACACACACACACACACACACACACAACCTCATTGGATTCTCACAAGAGCCCTGTGAGGGAGGGGCCTCTATTACTCTCTCTCTACAGCGGAGAAATGGAGGCTCAGGGAGGCCTCTAGTCACACAGCTATTCAGTGGCAGAGCGGGGACTTGAACCCAGGGTCCCCATTCCTAACGACTGTTTCACTCCCCAGACAGCCCTCCAGACACATGCTGATGCAAGGACGCAGCCCCACGCCCCAGGGGAAAGCCCAGGGTGATCCCTCCACTTGCCCAGTCAAGCCTACGGGACAGCCCTGGGCATGGGAGGTGGCAGGACGAGGTGTTGGCTCTTCTGGGTGCGTGTGTGGACACAGCTGGGGACCCCGGCCTGCGACTGGTTCTCCCTGCAGCCTGGGCTTACTGGCAGAGTCCCCCAGCTCACGTCTGGCTGAGGCGCAGAGAGGGCGCCTTCCCCAGACAGCTCCCAGGAGAAGCCGCCGACGTGTGTCACAGAGAGCCTGGTTCCAGCTGTCAGTACCGCAGTTCGAGGCTCCTCTGTCCCCACACAGTCACGGTAACAGCAGCCACCGTCAAAGGCCACCAGAGGAAGGACCCTGCCCTGCCCACAAATGCCCGGAGGACTTTGCCCCCCACCACTAGACTCAGGGGCTGCCGTCCTTGACAGAACAGGCTGCCACCTGCCTTCCCGGCCCACGGGCAGGGCCACTGCCAGGGCTCTGCTCCAAAACATTCCCCAGGAGATGAACCCACCATTCCAGCTTTGTGGGTCCCGCTGGTCTGAGCCGTGCTTTACAGAAAGAAACGGAATTCCAGAACATCGGAGCTGGAGGATCCCTCAGAAGCCACCTGTTACCATCTTTTCATTTCACGGCAGGGAAGAGACTAAGAGAGGCTGCAGAGGGAGGCCTGGAGCCGTGTGGAGGCCAGTGGAAGAGCCACACTTGAACCCACGTCCTGAGACCGCTAGTTCTCCCTCCCCCACCAGGGAGAGGGCAGGCACGGAGCCTGGCCTGTGCGTGTGGAGTCCCTACCCTGCTGTTCCCCGGTGATGTGACATTGGACCAGCATCTTACCCTTACCGAGCCTCCATTTCCACCTCTTTAAAGCCGGATTAATTTTCTTCGGGTGAATATAATACTGTAACGACAAAATGCCGGTGAGAACCATTTAGCACAGTGTGTGACCCCAGGCCTCCGCGATACTGGCTATTTGTGCCATTATAAGTGGCCAGCAAGGCCTCACGCAGACGGGACTGTCAGGGAGGGACGCCACAGTGGCTACCCTTCCCAAATTAAGATTCATGCCCTGGCATGGTTATGAGGACGGTGGCCAGAATATTTGATCCTGGGACTGTCTCCCAAATGCAGAACCTGTAGGAACCACAGAGGCACGTAGCATGCTGTGGGAGCCCGAGGAGGGAGACGTCAACATGCTAACCGTGGGGGGGCAGACCGGCCCACCGGGGAGGTGGCGACCGAGCTGGACCTTAAAGGGGGCCGAGAGTCCCCAGGCCAAGAAGTGAAGGAAGGGAACAGTGAGGGCGGTAGCATCCACAAGGGCCTGCAGGCTAGAAGAGCAGGGAATTTCTGGAAGCCTGGAGTGCAGGTGAGGATGAGGCAGGTAGGGAAGACACCTTGTGTCACCCTTGACCCTGCCTTGACCCTGCCCACATTCTGACCACGAAGCCAAGTCCATAGCTTTTTGCAAGGGCAACACTTCACAGCTCCCACAGAATGTTCTGTCATTTCACAGATGAGGAGCCAGAGGCCTGCTAGAGGATGCGGCCCCCCAGAGGTGCACAGCTGGGCAGCCAGAGCCACGAGGGGCCAGATCTCCCAGCTCTGCGGCCAGGGCTGGCTTCCAGGTGCGGGTGGGGGAGCTGAGGAGGACTGACTTAGGGGACAGGGCCTCACACAGCAATGGCCCTGTGCTCCCAGGCAAGTCTGGCCCTGGCCAGTGACTGATGCGCAGGGAAGACGGCCTGGGGGGGGGCAGCTGATGCGGGTTATTTATGGCTGTTTCTCTGTGAGTCCTTCAGGGCCTCGGAGGTAATTGAATAAGTGAGCGTGAGCAAACTCGAGCGATCATTTAATTGTGACAGAAAATGAAGTTGGTTGCAGCCGGGGGCCGCCAGCCCATTACTGCCGGCCCAGCTTTCTGCTGAGTTGGGCAAGCAGGGCTGGAGCAGCGATCCGTCCTCGGTCTGCCCCCGCCCCATCCCCTGGCAGCCGTGCCCAGGTCCCCACGCAGGCAGGGCCCGGGGGCGTTGGCGGTCAGGGAGTTTGTCCTCTGGGCAGGCCACTCCCTGTGCCCTGTTCTCTGCCCCAGGAGAAAACCCCAGAAGCTGGTGCAGACACTGGGGGGGCTGGGAGGACCTGGGAGCTCCAGGGGAGGCTGGTGGCCTGGTGGAGGAGGGAAGGGGCTCAAATCATGAGGTCTGGAACAGCAACTTCACCAGGTACGTGGGAAACCCTTGATAGGTGCCAGGCACTATTGTAGACACAAATTCTCTCAACTTAGTTAAGCCTCCAGTCACGCTGAGATGGAAGCACCATTAATATCCCCATTTGGGGATGAGGAGACTGAGGCCCTGGCTCGTGACTCAGGGCAGTTCTCCTTGTGAAGCCCCTGGGAGGCACTGAGGTTCAGCAATGATTCAGGTGAGATGCAGTGAGGACCTGGCCAGATGGCTCCTGCAGGGCCCAGAAAGCGTTCTCTCTCACCTCCTTTTCAGCCGGTCAGCCACCCACTGCCTGCCCCCTCTGGGGAAGACCAGGTTAGAAGCCTGGCCCCCAAGTTCTAGGGCTAAAGGAGGCCCTTGCAGCCCTGGACCAGCCTAGCCACCAGAGCTCTGGCCCTCTGGCCTTGTGTCCTCTGGCACCCGGTCCAGCCCTTCTGAAGAAGGAGATAAAATTAGACCTGCAACGTGAGAAGCCAGTCCACCTTCCCAGGCTGGGCGGCCACAGGGTCCCTAGGGCAAGGCCGGAGAAGGCAGCCCCGGGCCCACTGGCAGCCAGAGCAGGGGTGGGCTTGGGTCTAGACCCAAACTGAAGCGGACCTTAGGCAAGTCCCTGGGCTGCTGCATGTTATCCAACAAAACTCAGGGCAGCCTGGGCCTCAGTTTCCTTCCCTGTGAAGCAAGATGTGAATGCTCCCTGCCACTTTCTCTGTGAAACACTATTTGACTTAAAAAATGATGCCTCTGGGTTATTTTTGTAAAAACAGCTTACTTCAAAGGAAGGGGAGGGTGTTTCACCACAATTCAAAAAGAAAAAAGAAGGAAAAGGAGTCCCATATATTGGTCCAGTGCACTAAAGTGGACCCTCCTCCTGCCCCACTCCCTCCCTTCCTCCCCCTTTTCCTGCTGAAGCCCACAAAGAAATAGCTGTGGGGCAGGAGTTTCCATGCAGGGGGACCTGGCTGAGCTTGGAGAGGGGGGAGGGCGGGAGGGACACCAGGGGAGGTCCCAGGCTCCTTGATTGTGAAAAACTCACCCTTGATAATGGGTTCCTCGAATGGGTTCTTCGCTCCGCCTCTCAGATGTCACAAGCATACTTAGCAGCTTCCTGCAAACTCTCCATAAATATTCACTGGCTGAGAGCTTTGAGCCCAAACCAGAAACCAACTTCAGGTGGGGATACAGCTCCCGGTGACCACCCTGGAGAGGTGTTGGGCAGGGAGTGGGGGTGGGTGGGGAGCGGTCTGGGCCCAGAGTCTTCTCGGTTTCCGGATTCCAAGTCAGGTGCAGAACCTGGAGGGTAGGAGTGGTGATGGGAATCGGGGGTCACGTTTGCCTGTGGAGTCTCTTAGATGTGCCCACCGGGGGTGGGGGGTGCATGTGTGAATGGTGTCTTGGGACTCTGTTCTGTCCAGTCTCACTCCCTGAACACAGGAACAGCACCAGGAGACTCCGCTTCCTTCCCATGCAGGTGCCTGTAGAGCTGGCCCTTGGCCAAAGCTGTGTAGCAGGTGAGGTAAATCCTGGGAAATCCACCCCCGCTGCTGCCCTCTCCACCGACCTCCTCACAGTGTCCCCCGCTGCTGCTCTCCCCACTGGCCTCCTCATGGTGTTTCTTCACAGGGGATACTATGCATTTTCCCTTTTCTTTCCTCTGACAAACCTACTTGTAGGTGAGGCTCTGATAGGTCTGCATTTTTAAAAAGGACAAAGTGTCAAGCTAAAGGAATGAATCTTTAATGGTGGAATTTCAGACCTCTTCCTCTTAGGAGAGGTTTTATTTGTTTTGGCTTTGGTTTAGTTTTGTCAGGGAAGCTTCCCTGTGTCCCCAGAGCCACCCTGCTGCCCCAGGCTCCCTCCTGGACACCTTTGGTCAAGTCACTTTCTCCATCACTTGCCAGAGCATTTGGGGGTGGGGGTGGGGATCAGTAGCTCCCTCTGGCTCTGAAATGGGCCCCCAGCGGGGGAAAATCCACTTTCTGCTCCTGCCTTCAGCCTGTCCCTTTCCCACATGCCCTGGCACAACCTCCCTGCCACTCTGGGAGTCAGGAGTGGGAAGAGGGAGAAGTGCCATCTTTTTTTTTTTTCTTTTAAAAGCTGTATTTATTTATTTATTTTGGGGAAGGGTCGGAGGAAGAGGGAGAATCCCAAGCAGACTCCCTGCTGAATGTAAGCCAGGGCTCCATCTCACAACCCCAAGATCGTAATATGAGCCAAAATCCAGAATTCATACGCTTAACCCACTGAGCAACCCAGGCGTCCCAAGCAGCACCATCTGTAGGGATCTCTGGTTACCAGTTGGGGCAGGGTCTGGGGACACGGCTGAGTCCCTGGCCCTCCCGGCCCACCTCTTCATCCTCAGTCTCCTGGCCCTGGGAGGCCCCTGGTGGAGCTAAGGGAGGGCTCAGTATGGACCCTGTCAGCCCTTGCTGTGGAGAGCAGAAGGGAAGAAGGCCCCAGCTCTGACCACCCAAGGGACCCTTCTGAAGGCCTGTACTTAGAGTTTCAGATCCTGGGGTGCCAGTACCATGTTCTGACCTCCCCAATCAGCTCAGACCACCCCCCTCAGCTGCAGGGCCCCTCACTGGAAGTCTCAGAGCTTGCCTTTCCCATCACCCCAGCCCAGCCCCGCTGGGTGTCAGGACTCTGGCCTGACCCTGCAGGACACGCCACAGCCTGGGCCAGGTCCCGTGGATCCTGTCTGCTTGGAAGCAAGGCAGCCTGAGCCAGTTGTCACTACTATCCCCAGAGAGCTGGGGGTGTGGGGGGTAGGGAAGTTTACTGGCCATACCTCCCTCTGCCCTGCTGTGTTGCTGACCCCTGCTGGCCATCTCCATACACCCCTCCCTGCACAGGTATCCCTCCACAGAGCTCTAGTGCTTGAATGCTCCCAGGGACAGGGGGCTCACCACCTCATGCAAGAGCCTGTTCCAGGCAGAGGTGCTTTGTTTCTTAGGAAAGTTCTTTGTGTTAGCCGAAGTCTGAATACTTGGTGGCAGCCACCTGCTTACTTATAGTCACATGCCGTGGGTAAATTCTCATCATCGTGCACTATCTGCATAGCAGGCGCAGTGAAACATGTCATTTAACCCATCCAACACCTGTGAGGTTGGTACCTGTGTCATCCCCACTATATAGATGGGAAACCTGAGGTCCGGAGGAAGCATGTCGCCTAAGTGGGTCACAAAGCCAAGCAGTTACAGAACCTGGGTTTCAAATCCAGAGCCCATGCCCTTGCCAGCCAGGGATCTCCCCAGCTCACCCCACCTCCTGCTTGGCTCCATCTTGTTGTTGCTTTTCCACCAAGCCTTGCTCTCCCACGTAAGCTCCCACCTTCCCGCAAGAACCTGAAGTATATTCACTCTTCCTCCAGGAAGCCCTCCTGGACAGCAAAGGGGTAAGGAAGGAGACTTCTTCGCCAGGCATCTTCTCACAGTGAGAGGAGGGGAGGGAAGGAGATAGGGAGCCCGTCTATGATGTGGGTGAGTCTGTGGTGACACAGTCAGGGGGTCTGTTCCTACAGCTCCTCTCCCCTCTAGGCCAGATTTGGTCAAGGACCTACTTGGTGCCTGGCCGGACCTCAGGAGTCCACATTTGGGAGGCCTGCCTGGGCCTGGTCTCATACGGACCCTTGGCAGGATGGCAGGGTTGGTGGCAATGGGGGTGGCCTCTCCCTGCCTGGTACATGAGGTTCTGTTGGGGTCAGTGCTTGAGGGCAGGGCTGGGGGTGCAGAATTCCTTGCCCCTCAAAGGACAAGGAGCTGGGAGGGGGCATGGAGAGGCTTCCTCGGTTTAGCCAGCCCTTGCAGGGCAAGAAGCTGCACGGGTGTGGGGGTGGGACACAGGACACTCTGGTTACCAGGGGTCTGGATTCTCCCCCTTCCTTTGATGACCTCTGGCCATCTTCCGTGGCCTCAGTGCCCTCGGTCATGCTCAGGCACTCTCCTCTCTGGCTGCCACCTTAAGCTCCTTCCATTTTCCAGTCTCACTGTTGAGACCACAAGGAGCAGCCCTGCTTTCAGGATTCCCATGGGTGAAAAACTCGTCAAACTTTAACCAAAAGCATCTCAAGGTAGGACAACACTTTCAGACTACTCTATTTCCATCCATTCATTCCTTGCTAGCATATCTGCTGAGTGCTAAGGCTAGCCTCTGCTTATATACTTCCAGTGCCATGAGGCTCACTACCTTTCCAGACAGCCCAAGGCTCAAAATAGTGAGGACCTCCTTTCTCCTACAGAGCTGAGCTTTGTCTCCCTGAGGCTTCCACTCTCAAAGCCTCAGCATCCCCCTAACCCTTCCCCTGATGATGTTTGGAGTGAGTGACCACTTTATTTGCTGAAGAGTTTGAAGGAAGAGGCTGCCCTAGGGGTGTTCTGGCCATAGGAAAGGAAAGACAGGGGCGCCTGAGTGGCTCAGTCAGTTGAGTGTCTGCCTTCAGCTCAGATCATGATCCCAGGGTCTTGGGATCGAGCCCCATGTCAGGTTCCCTGCTTCTCCTTCTCCCTCTGCCCCTCCCATCCACTCATGCTCTCTCTCAAATAAATTTAAAAAAAATTTTTTTTTAAAGAGAGGTGGATTTGGGGACCTGATTCCCCCCAGGTGGATGGCGTAGAAGGATGCCGGGTTTGGGCTCCCTGAAAGGCCCCTGCCCAACAGGACAGCCTGACCACCCCGGACTTCAGACTCAGGCGCCCCAGTCCCCACTACTCTCCTCAACCTGGATGCTATGCCTTTATTGATGCAGCCACAGACCCACGGTCCCCATTGCTGCCTGTGGAACTGACCATCATCCCCGGACCCCCAAACCCACACTGGATTTCGGTCCCTGCCCCCTTCCCCGGGGGCCCCAGGTCTGTGCAGTCAGCTCAACTATGCGTGCCGGAGTTACACTTCCTTCCTCCAATGAGCCACGGTCCCTCCCCCATTCCTCTGCACATGGAGGCAGGGCACAAATAGATAAATAAAACGAAATAAACACGTTCGTCCCTGTTAAGTTTCATCTCGTTAGATCCGCCCCATCGCTCCGGCCTGTCAACTTCCCTTTAGATCCCAGCTCTGTCATCAGGCGTATTTGCCATCATCCCTCTCCAGCTGTATGGCATCTGCAAATTTGATAAAGTACATGGAGCGTGTTTGTCTCAGGGGAAGCCCCCTCCCCTGCACTGGGTGGCTGGAGCAGAGGTGTGCGCAGGCGCGTGTGTGCGCGCGCACACACACACACACACACATACACACACACATGCGCTTTCCCCTTTCTTTTCTGGCTGAGGCTTGTCAGCCCTGGCCAGTCACCTGGATCCTGGTGGGGATCCTGGGCACCTGTGTCCCATAGAGGGTTTGGCACTCACAGCCACTTGCTGTGCACGTGTCCCTGCGGGGGATGGGATGCTCTGGGGTCCACATGTCCTCGCCTCCATCAGCAGCTGTTTAAAGAGCCTTTGCCCCTGGCAATGCCCCACAGGCCCCTTCCACTGAGCTTAAGGCGAGGCTGGTGAGCCAGCATGGACCTTGGCTCTCCCGGCCAGCTGTGCATCCCTCCCACTGCTGCTAGACACACCAGACGCAGTGTCCGGATGTGTAGCTCTTCCCCCTCTTGGCTGCGGCTGCTGATGGTGAAGTAAGCACGACTACTTGGAGTGAGAGCTCCTTCTTGCCAGTGTACCTGCTGCGCGCTGTTTCTCTGATCCTTCTCTTCAGGGGACCCCAGACCTTCTCTTTGAGGTAATTGCATAGCAGGGATAGCCAGCTTGGAAAGATCCAGATCTTCCCTGAAGAGCCTGGCAGACATTGCCTAAATGGAATGAAAAAGATCACAGGGCCTAAACAGACCTTCCAGAATCTTCTAGGCCATGCCCCAGACTCCAGGCACTGCATGTTAGACCACGGAAGACTCAGGCATATCCCCCTAGCTCCCCTCCTGCGATGGGAGCTGTTCGTTCTTCCTGCATCGAAGGTGGTAGAAGATGGTTACCTGAGTCAGGGAGCTGAGGTTGGTAATAAACCAGCCCAGGTTCTTGGTAGTGGCTTCTACCAACGTGCATTGATTTCTTGCTCACATCGCTGCATTGCAGGTCAGCTGGGGATTTGGTCCAGGCCACCATGGCTTTGGGTCTCAGGCCAAGGGGGTGGGAGCACCACACCATGGCAGAAGGAAAGAGATCACAGATCACATGCTAGCTCGTAGGCTTTCCGCCTCCATGTGCCATTTGTCACTTCCATTCAACACATCACTGGCCAAAGCAAGTCATGTGGCTGTGACTCATTGCAAAGGGACTGAGGCAGTTCTGAGCTTTTCTAGTGCTAGGAATTCTGGCAAACGGCCTTTGTGATGTCTCTGCATACTGGCTGCTCCTGTCCCACAGACCCATCCTGAGTTCCTGTCATACCACTCGGATGCTCATTCTGAGTCTAGTGTGGAATGTTCTTCTACTTCCCACCTGAGGAACTGTGTCATACACATTTCTAGGAGGTTTTGTCCATGCCTGGATCAGTTAAACATTACGTGTCATATACCACCCCAAAACTTAGTGGTTCTGTGTGATAAAATTTCATAGAACTACACACACACACACACACACACACACACACATGAAGTGCCTAAATCAGGTCTGTGCGTGAGTTAGTAGTATTGGATCAAGGTCAACGTTCTGGTTTTGACAATCGGGCACAATTATGTGGAACGTTATCACTGGGGGGAGCTGGGTGAAGGGTACCCGAGAAGTCTCTGTACTCTTTTTGTATCTTCTTGTGAATCTTCAACTATTTCAAATTTAAAAGTTATAATGGTAATAATATGGACTTAGTGGCTTAACACAGCAACCATACATGCATTTATGACTCTGCCACGTGGGCAGTGCTGGGTGGGAACAGCTTATCCCTGCTCCCGTGGGATACACTCACGCATCCAGGGTGCCAGCCGGGGACACTGGAACAGCTGGGGGCAGGCGGGCAGCTGTCCCCCACAAGCTCTGTCCAGCAAGACAGCTGGGCCACTTTACGTGGTGGCTCTGGGCCCCGGGGATGAAAGCGGAAGTGGTCAGGCCTCGGGCTGGCACTGGCCAGTGTCCCCCTAACCATCTCCCTTCCGTTAAAGTGGTCGCAGACCCCACCTGGATTCAAGAAGAGGTAGACGCCTCCTCTTGATGATGGGAGAGGCGGTGTGTTCAGTTCATTGCCATCACCAGCTGTGTCAGAGGCTTCTCAATCACCCCCCACCACCACTTGGGCTCCAGTCCAGCTCCCTCACCTGTGATATGGGGGCTGGAGAAGGCAATGGCGGCAGCCACGAAGAGAGTGTCACTGATGCGGGGGCGGAGCTGGACTCCCACCCCAGGGCTTAGCCCACCCTACCGCTTGAAGCCGGGCTGGTGGTGGGGCCCACCTCACCAGCCTGCCTCCACTGGGGAGTCTGTTTTGCACATACTGGTGTTTGTAATCAGAAAGTTCAGCGGCCCTTCCAGTGTGCTTAAATTAGTCCCCATGAAAACCAAATCATTTCATTTGCAGAGAAGGGCTTAATTGCAAGGGGAAGGAGGCAAAGGGAATTCTGTTGCCTGTTTTCATTGAAGAAAATTGCTGTACTTTCCCCTGTCTCCTTCCTAAACAGAAGCAGCTCAGAAATTGGGCTGTAATCACTAGCGATACCTCTGTTCCCCTCGCTTCTCAGAGCTTATTCAGGTCCTCTGCTCCCAAGCCCCTGCTCTGGACTGTCCCCACCTGCAGCCTGGTACCTGCAGGAGGCAGTCCCTCCACGGTGGCCGGCAGTCTCAGCACACTGCTGCTGCTGGGTTGAGGGGTTTGCCCTTGAGATCCTGGGAAGCCTCAGCCCTGGATGCCCCAACTCTTGGCAGTAGAAAACATCCTGTCATTTCCTTTAGAAATCTTGGCCCATCTGCTCCAAGCCCCCACTCCAGGAGAGGAGGAGAGAGCCGCGTGGCGCCCTGGAGGAAGAGCAGACCAGGTGGAACAGCAAATGCGGAGGCTTGGCGGCAGCCGTGGGCCCAGGCAGGGCGAGGGCAGCAAGCTGTGTGGCCAGAAAGCATAGGGGGGGCAGGCATGTGGGCACGTCGGAGGAGCCTCCCAGAGCCTTTCTGAGGTCTTGGCATAGTTTTACTCTTCAGGCAAACCCAGCACAGCTCAAAAAATCTTGAGTGGCTCCCATTGCTTTCTTTGGAGAAGGGAAGAGAGCAGGGCTGAGGACACAGGCTCTGGGCTGGTGTGTCTGGATTCAAACTGCAGCTCTGCTACTTGTCCGTCCAACCCATGCCTCAGTTTCCCCCAGCCCCCATAAAGGGGATAACAATAGCAACTACTATGTGGGGTGTCGTGGCCCCACAGTGGGCTATGGCTCACTAGGAGCGTGTCGTGATGCTATCATGTGTTGGCTAATTTTACCATTTCTTTCTCAATGACGTCCCTTGGTACAGGGATAAAGTGATTGATCTGCCTGAGGTCCCAGCCAATAAGGGACAGAGCCGGTCCTGAGGATGCTGAGTGCCCGCCTGCCCCCCACTGTTCCAGCCCCAGGTGGCATGCTCCCCCCCTCCCCCACTCATCCCCTCTATCTCTTTTCCCTGGTGCACCACGAGCCCCTCTGTCCAGATTCTCTCCTTGTCTCTAGAGCTTTCTCTGGGGACAGGGTGTTGAAGCTGGCCTGACTGCCCCAGGAGGCCTGTTTGGAGCTGAGTTACTGTCTGACCACTCCCCTTCCCCTTCCCTTTGGGGGAGGCCAACAGGATAATGGATTTGAAGTCCACAGGCCTGCCTCAACACAGGGATTTGTGTGTGTGTGTGTGAGAGAGAGAGAGAGAGAGAGAGAGACTCAAAGTCAATGGTGTATTAATTAAGGGAACAGCTGCTACCGCAGTTCTTATGATAAGTCAGTGACAAATGGCCGTGTTTACCTTTCTTCTGAGCGGATGCTCCGGAAGATGGCCTGGAACTCCTGGGTGGATGTCCACGGCCGAGATTTGTGGGGTACAGCCTCTCCCTCCCTCACCACCCGCAAGCTCTTTATCCGTGCCACCAAGCCCAAGGGGGCTGTTTGTCACTGAGGAAAGACAGGTCCATGGCCTGGGGAGGCTTGGAAGGGACTAGGCAGAGCCACGGAAACTTCTCAGCAATGGCTCCCACTAAAAAAGAGGCCCCTGGACCCCATCCTCAGGCAAATCCCTCCACCCTGCCCTGTCCCTTGTGCAGTAAGAGCTGCTTGAAAGAGAGGCTTGGCCCTTCAAAGCAGAGGAGGGCTGCAGGGCCAGATCTGAGGCTGAGAGGCAGAGGACGCACCTCCGGGCCTTTGTGCCTGCGCTCAGTGCTCCAGAAAGCCAGGGGCAGGCTGGCGGGGGCCTTTTGTTATCTGGCTTATTTTGATCTCGCTGCCGCTCTCCAAACAGCCTCACAGAAATAGAGCCGCGCATTAGCTTCCTTCTCAGCTTAGGACAAAACCGAGCAGAGGGAAAAAAAAATCTTTCCCTGAAAAAACAGAAACGGGAAAGGTGGGCTCGTTTCTGTCTGGGTTGTGTGTCTGGGTGCTTTGATGGTCAGTTTCTCCACCGAATTTCCCACAGATGGTGCTCCCGCACCAGCCACCACCTAGAAGTGGGACGGTGTGGAGGGTGCAGCAGGGCCCACAGAGGAGGACAGAGAAGGACGCCAACCCCCATGCCTGCTGCTCTTCCCCACATCCCACCGTGCCCTCTGGGTAGGGACTGTCCTGGCGGAGGGTGATGGGACCCCAGAAGCTCCGTGTACCCTTGCCCTGCAGATATGCATAGGCCCTGCGCCCTCCCTCCCAGACTCCCCCCGGGGACTCCAGAGTATTGGGGGCCCAGACACTGGTCTGTGGGCAGACATTCATCTCTGCCTCCTCAGAGGACACCGTCAGCAGCCAAGGAGCCCCATCTAGCCTCACTCTGCTCTTCCTTCCTCCCCCTCCCAGGACTGAGAAGGGCTGAGCACCCCCAGGAGTGTCTGGGGACCTGCGGGGAGGCAGAAATGGGGCCAAGGATAAAAGGTTCTACTGACCCCCACCCCTTGCACACACTCACTGGGACCAGGTGGGCATGTTTTGAGCCCACCCTGCCCGGTATGGAGGCCACACAGAGTGGTAGTGGGGAAACTGAGGCGCTGGGAGGTTTGGGGGCTTGCCCGAAAGCCTATTGGTGGAAAGGCTGGGGCCCAGAGCGGGATGAGGCCAGTCAGCTGTGGGAGAAGGCTCAGGGCCCCTAGTCAGCCCGCCCCACCCTCTTCTTCCTGCTGACCTCTCAGCAAGCTGCCATCCCTTACAACGTCGCTCTAGGGGGGAAAAGGGGGAGAGCCATGGACGAGAAACACATCCATTTTTAATAAATAGTTTATTTATCCAATAGTTTCAACCCTGATATTGAAGCCTGTTGCGGGGTTACTTATTCTTCTGGCTGGAGCCTGATTACGACCCTTTCTTTGCCACAGGGCTGGCACTCAGATTCCAGCCCCGCCGATCATCCAGACATCAAAGGAAATGAGAGAGTATATTGCTCAAATGAGGGAGACTGGAGCTTTATTAGAGAAACAAAAAATACCAGAAAGACCGAAAGGGGGTGGTTGATGCCTTCTGGAGGCAGCTGTTTCGGCCCGCTTGCCCCTCTCCCGCCTGCTGCGGCTGAGAACACATGGGAACGTGGCTCTGCCGGAGAGGCTCCCCGCACTTAACAATAAGGCTCCCCGCCAGGGCGGTTCTGGAGCCGGGCTCCCGCACCGCGGGCTGGCGGGCTGTGGTGGTGGTGGTGGGGGGGGGGTCGTGACGAAGGTCTGCAGCGGTGCACGCACGCTCCCCGGCGGCCAGCAGGGGGCAGCCGTGCGGCCGCCGCGCGGCCGCCGCGCCCCGCACCCCGCGGCCCCGGGGTCGGTGCAGCCAAGTTCTGGCTCCACTGCCTCCCCGTGGGGTGGCTGTGGTCGCCCTAAGACAAGGTGAAGGTCGCACACCGGAGGCGCGGCACTCCCAAAGTCCCGGAATGCGCATCGTGGCCCCACACAGGGCTGTGGCTGCGGGGCTGGTCTAGAACCAACACTCCGTGAGAAGCACCTCTCAAGAGTCCGGGAGGCCCGGCCCTGGGACGCTGCCTCCGGTGGCCAGAGATGGTGGCGCCGGGCAGCCCTACCCTCCTGTCTGCTCCCAGGCCCTGTGCCTGCTCCAGGTCCTCTCTGGAGGCCACCCTGGCAGCTCACTCCTCCTGACCTGAGGGTTCCGTGTGCCAGGACCTGGCATTTCCAGAGAGTTCTTCTACAGTACGTGTTCTACTTTCTAGCACCTTACCCCTTCGGGATAAAACAGGCCCCACCCAGCTAGAGGACAGGCTTTCTCCCCTCACCCTTGAGCTCCCAGGTAACACCCTCTGAAGGCACATGGACCCAACTGCTCCCCAACCCCTGCCACCCCAGCCTGCCATCCCAACCCGCCTCCCACAGGCACGATGCCCACCCTGCTGAGTGCTCGCCAGCGGTGGGAGAGCTGTAGCCCACCTAACTGCACACTTGTTCTGCAGGGTCTCATGGCTGCTCTTTCATCTTCTCCCTGCACCAAACACAAACCCTTCTCCCTTTTTCTGCCAGCAATCAGGGCAGAGAGGATCAGACCAACACAGAGGACAAGCTAGGCATTTGGCCTCTGGCTCTTCCCCACCGCTGCCCTTCAAGGAAGCCCATGCTTTCCTACAAGCTAATCTCTGAAGAGTCTTATAGACAGACCTTTGGAACCGGAGTCGGGAGGAGGGTGAAAGTCAAGGCCAGTGTGAATTCAGCACTGGCAGGTCTGGTGGTCTTCTCGTGCCCCTGGAGGGGACTGGCCTGGGACAGGCCGACTGGGAACAGGCCCCCCTCCCTGCCCGGGATCTATCGCTCGGAGTCGGAGAAGGAAGAGGGCTTAGTCCATCTCCACACCAGCATATCTTCTCCAGCCACGCGGTGGGACTCTGTCTGGATCCGGGACTCGTTGGACGCCAGGAACTCCACAGCCCGGTCCCAGACCCGCTTCATGCGCCTCCTGCAATGAGAGGAGCCAGGCTCAGCAGGCCAGCAGCGCCCCTGGGAGCTCCATCTGGCACTGATCAGAGAAGCGAGTGGGGCTGTGTAAACCCTTTGTACAAACCGGAGCCAAAAATCCAGGAGCCCGGGTGGAATTTATCTGTGGGAGGAAAAGGCGTCAGGTACTAACAGAACTCCTGCAGAGGAGAGAAATTTCTTGAGCCACAGAGAAATGATTCCTCAACCTTCTCTGCTCTAAAAGCATTCAATTAAAGGGAGCTGAAGGGAGCCAGAGGTGGCCAGAGTACCCCAGGTGTCTGAGTGGGAAGGGGCTGTGCCGGCCTGGCCAGGTCTTGCTGGGGCCTGTTCCTGCAGCAGCCCCAGCCAGGCGGCCCCCCACCAGTGCTGGCTGCATTTTAGTGCCCCATGTGGGCCAATTAAAGAGTGGCCACTGGGCTGCTGAGCCCAAACTCCACAGTACTTTGGAGCATGGGAATAAGCTCAGCATCTAACTGGGGAGGCCAAGAAGCTGGAGCTACTCCTGGAACCAGAGCTACCAGGCAGTGCCCCTTCTCTGTTGGCTCCCCGGGGCCTTGCAGTCCCTTGGACAGCCCCCTATAAATTCTTTCCCCTCCAGGCTAGACAGGAAGTTTCCAAGGCGGTCAGGGAGGGTTGCTTTGACATCTTCTCTTTGAGGAGTCCCTGTGTTTTGTCAGCTCTGCACGCCCTCCCCGTGCCCCCTCTCATGGAGAGGGGCTGGGGACACGTCCGTGTGGGAGGAGGAGAGGTTCAGCCTGGGGGTGGACAAAGGAGCCAAGGCGGCCTGTGGGTCGGGAGTTAGAGTGAGGGTGCCAGGGCTTTCTACCTCGGGGGTCAGTCTTACAACCAACGACCCCTCAGACGGTTCAGCAGTCCCCACTTGGCTGGTCTCACACCAGCCCTCCCTCCCAGGCTGCCCACCAACAGGTACTGATCAACGCCCTGCTAGCTAGCTGCTCTCAGCTCCCCAGCCCTCCTTCGGCCCCACGGGCAGGCGCTCCTCTGCAGGGCAGACCTGCGCAGGGGAGAGCTTGGCTGTGATGGCAGTGAGGGCTTGGCTACGCAAATCGGGGGCCCTGGGAGATAAATCGAGGGGCTGAGAGCCAACAGGGGTGAGAATCCTGGGGTTCACTGTCAGGGCTCAGTCCCCATGGACCGCCATTGCACCTGCAGTCTCTGCATGGAGGCTGGGCAGCTCAGGCCCAAGACGAGCAGCGGTGGTGCTCTCGCTCTTACTCCCGTTGGGGTGCAGGCCCCACGGAACGGAAGGAAGCCCGAGAGCGTCAGGGCTGCCCTCGGAGGAGCGCTCTTGCTAGGTGCTGACTTAATGAGCTGTGAGGCCCTCTCCCGACATCCCCACTCTCCACTTCCTGAGGACCCGTCGCTACCCCACAGCAGTTTCCTTATTCCCTCCCGGGAAGCAAGGCCAGGGACTTGGGCTTCTTCCATTTCCCACCGCCTCCCCGTGACCCAGGGGTGTGTGACCCGCAGCAGCAGCTCAGTAAACATTTGTTGAGTAAATAAGGGGCTTCCATGTAGCCCTTTGCAAGGCAGTGGTGTTATCTCCGTTTTGGACGAGGAAACAGGCTCGGAGGGGCCATTACCCATGGCCACATGACAACTCTGGGCAAGCCAGAAATTTGGTGGCAGCATGAAGGCACCAAGTGACATCACCCCAGAGGGCCATGTGGCTGCCTTGTGCTCGCACCAACAGCAAGCACTGGCCACTGCCAGGATCCAGCTGCCCCCGCTCAGCTCCTGCCTGCACCTTCCCAAGGAGGAGGGGGGGGGCGCCTGAAAGTTCTTAAGCATCTTTACCTTTAAAAGGGGTCTTCAATGTTTTACTCTACCAATTCCTCTTGGTTGCACAGAAACACCACCAGCAGTGGGCCTTGAGCAAGTTCTTAGCCTCCAGGTGCCTCAGTTCCCTCCTCTGTAAAATGGGACACTCACTGCTGTCACCTCCCATGGCCACAGCATGCACATGTACGTGTGCACGTGTGGGAAGTGCGCCACGATATTTTAGGTAACGGGTCATGGTTCAAAATGTTTGCAAAACAATCTCCTCCTGGTTAGTGACTGATTCAAGAATATACAAGTAACCGGTTCCGGCCAGCAGGGCCTCAAGGAGCGTGTCACTGGCAGCTTCTGGGAATGTCTTCTGCCCGTGACAGTGACCCGTCTCTCCCCCGCTGCCGTGACAAGGGAGATGTTGCTCCCCACTGCGGCAGGCTACCATCTTGTGACCAGCGGGAACTCTACACCAGCTCACGGCGTCCGCAGAGGCAGGGACCACAAGCATCACAGAGAAACAGAACCAGAGACCCGACTCTTCTGTGCCCAGTGTCCACAAGACTCTGGACCTCCGCTCGCAGAAACCCAGCCTGAGCCACCGCGGAGAGGAGGGTGCCAGCCACCCAGAGTCAGTACAGACGCTCACAGGGGCTCGTTTCTTCCAGAAGCTTCTTTCAGAGCTGCGCTTGAACAGTGTTCAGAGGCGGGCGCAGCCCCCTCCCCGGTGCCCCTCAGGGTTGCGCTGCCCGCCCCCAATAATTGACGCTCTGGGCCTCATCCCGTGGCACTCACCGGCTCTGCGGAGGGATGAGGGTGTCGCGCACGTGCAGGATGCCCACGTACGGGTAACGCTCCATGTCCTGCTCCCAGTCCACGTAATGGTCCTGGACCACATCTGCAGGGCAGGACAGAGGGCAGGACTGAGGGCAAGGACCTTCTGGCAGGTGCCAGGAGTCCTCTCCCTGGGAGCCACGCACCTATAATCTTCTTCACCATCTCATACATGGCTTGTTCCTCTTCCTCCAGCTTCCGCCACCGGTATTTCAGGAGGATCAGGAGCCCCCATAGGAAGGCCAAACCTATGAGGGAACATGGGCCCCAAGACTCTGTCACATCCCTCTGGGCCGCTGGGCCACTGGCCGGGTCTCAGGGTGGGCCGGCCGCCATGCCGGTGGCAGTGGGGGAGCAGCACCAGGGTTTTGCCTGCCCGCGGCGTGCCAGGCCCAGGCCGGCCCGCAGCAGACGCGGGCCGTGGAGGTGCAGGGGGTAGGCAGGCTATGAAGTGATCACGCTCCTCCCGCCGGCTGTCACCACAGAGGCCTCCCCAGCTGCCCAGATTGCGGCTCCTCCCAACCTCATTCCGGGCCTTTCATCTCCTCCCTTGTGAACTGGAACACGGCGTTTCATACATATATACATGCGGGGCCCTTTGTATTCGGAGACACTGCTGTGGATAATGATGTCTGCACCCGGCGGCCTGGGGGAGGGAGCCGTGTGCACGCCCAGATGGCCTGTGACTTGTAACTCTGCCAGCTCTGCAGAGCGACAGGTCCTGTGACTCGGCCTTTGGCCTTCAGAGACGCCCCAAGGTCTCTGCTCAAAGGCAGCCCCTGATGTCAGGCGACAGAACCTGTGCTCGGCTTTGTAGCTCAGCCCCCTGGGTCCTTCCGGCTTTCATCGGGTACCTAGAGCTCCCAAGGAGATGTTTACATTGTTCAGGGAATAAAATTGGGCCAAGGTCCTGCTGCGCCTTCTCCTCCTTTGAGAGGCTTGCCCTCTGGGGCCCCCGGAGGTTGTGGGGAGATGATGCTGGGCTCCTGCCCGGGCCAAGCTTTCCCCCGCCACCCCGACCCCGGGGACACTGATCGTCCTGACCCTGATCAAGGATATTTTCCAGTTATCCTCATGCTCCTGCCACCAATCTCTAAAGATGACCCAGGGCAGAGGCTAACTTGTTCATCTCCTCTGTTTTATTACACAGACCTCGGGTTCACTAGACAGAAATGAACTCTCATGGCCTGGGTTTCTAGAACTCATCACTCATGCCTGGGAGTGTCCTTGAGCTGGGCTCCAGGGAGGTGCTGTGTGAGCTGTCCCCACAGTAAGGATGGGCTGGGATGGGGGAAGAAGGGCAGCCGAGGACTTACACCAGAAGAAGATGAGCACATTGGTGACCGCGGTGAACAGGGCGCGGCTCAGGCGGCAGCCCACACCCATGCGGGGCCGGGCGGACTCCAGGCAGACCACTTTGTCCACAGTCGTCACCAACTCCGATGGGTCTTCCCCCTTCAACCTGAAACAGGACACGGGGCTGCAAAGCCGTTCCCAAGCTCCCAAGAGGCCTCTACTTGCTTATAAAATTGACTTGGTATCCTGGTTGCACGCTTTCCAGAAATTTCCCACGTTGGCTACTTAGAAAGAATAAAGCTTTAAAGACGGCAGCAGGCTTGAACCCCTACTGCTAAAGTGAAGTCCCCCTCTGTCGGGTCTTTTGACAGCCCCACTCAGCATGTGGAAGATTAAACTGTAAATTGGATTCCCACCTCCCAGCACAGAGAAATGGAAATGTTTACTGAATCGCTGGCTTTGCACTGCATGGCAGGAACTGAGAGTCTGGGAGGGTGTGCTTTTCCTTGGTGACGGGGACAAGGAAGCACATAGGCTGTTTAAGAGTAAAGATCGGGGGACGCCTGGGTGGCTCAGTTGGTTAAGCAGCTGCCTTCGGCTCAGGTCATGATCCCAGCGTCCTGGGATCGAGTCCCACATCGGGCTCCTTGCTCTGCGGGGAGCCTGCTTCTCCCTCTGCCACTCTGTCTGCCTGTGCTCCTCTCTCTCCCTCTCTCTCTGACAAATAAATAAATAAAATCTTAAAAAAAAAAAAAAAAAGAGTAAAGATCGGGGTGCTGTGAGGCTCAGGGAAGGACAAACAACGGGCTCTCCGAGGCCAGGCCCCGGCCCCAGCACCTCCAGCCTGGCCCCTGAGAGTGGTGTCGGGACATGTGGGGGATGTCCACGCCTGCACCTTCTTCCGGCTAGGTGACCATCCCATGCTCCGGACTGCACAAGGGAATGCCCAGTCTCTGAAGTGGCCCAGTATCTCACGACCCACTCTGAGTACTGGTCGTCTGAGCTGGGCTCGGCCACCCTCTTGATGGCCTTCCCCCAATGTGAAAGGGCGAGTGCCATCATTCTTCTGTGCTGGCAGCTTTGGTGAGTGCTGCGGAGGATAAAATCCATATTCTCTCCTCCGCTGTTCCTAACACACAGGAAAATCGCTCAGCCACTCAGGGAAGCTTTATTTTTTTTTTAAGCCAACGAATTTTAATCGTGCCCTGCATCCAGTGAGCAAGCTTTAGGTTGAGCTGCCCAAGAGGCTTCTGGTGGAGGCGAGGCCGATGGAATTAGTAGTCTGGGTGGGTTAGAGCGGAAGGGAACAAAACCCTAGAGTATATTTGAATATCAGAAGCTGTGGCCTGAACAGAGACCCCCACAAACCCTGGGAAGCGAGAGGGAGCTGGATGGGGGTAGCGTGGCTGGTGCGCCCCTCCCCCACAGGCTGAGCGGCCAGCTGGGGCTTCTCAGGAGGAAGAGGGGGCTGGCCATCTCTGCTAACAGAGCTGCTCAGAGACAGAAATGAGGTGGAACTGCCCAGTCAGAATAAAATTCAGCATTTCCTTTTGCAGTGTCCATGCTGAGTAAAACCAACAGACAGAAATGTTTCATCTAGGAAGGAAAACTAGCAGCGGACCAAAGGAAGTGCAGAAAAATGCCTTCTCCAGCAACCCTGTGCGCCCGGTAAACGCAAGGGGCGCAGAGTGAGTTACTCGAAACTCTTAGCTACAACACTTGGCTCACAACACTTGGCTCACGTCCCGACACCTGGATTTTGTGTCTTATCTTGAAACGCCTCCTTATGCTGCCTGCCATCCCCCGCCCCCCCACTCCGGCCCCGAATGCTTCTTCTTTCCATTGCCCGACTGCAGGCTTAGCCCACAAGGACTCAGCCGGGAGACAGGCATCCAGCTTCGGCCCTGAGACACATCTGTGAGCGCTCGGCAGCCGGCCGATGGGTGAGGACCGTGGCCGCAGGTGCCTGTGGCAGTGTCGCCACCCTGTGAGGCCTCGCCCACACTCACCAGATGCCCACGTCCTTGTTACTGCTCAGTATCCAGGTCAGTGCGGCTTCAAACTTGGCGGAGGAGTTGCCGGTCACATTCTGTGGGAGGGGGCGGGAGATTAGTGCTGCGTCTGGGCGGACCAGCTGGAACATTATTCTCCTGCTGGATTAAGGAGGCCTTCTCCCATGTCCTCCGCAGGCCCCAAAGCCCTGTTCTGCTAAATGCACAATAAAGTGGCAGGTGGAAATCTGGGCCGTTGAGAGCCAAGAAAGAGCTCTACCGGGAGGAGTTGATGCAGAAGCACACAAGAAAGCAAAGCACGCCTGAGGTAGCCAAGACCACAGAATCTTCTCAAGGACCAAAGCGTGAGGCCAGAGAACTGGTAGCTCATCTTGGGGAAAATGAAAAAAAAGGGGAAGGGGGATGGAGGCGGGGGAGGATGGGAGGCCGGTGGCCAGTCCCTGCCCCTCTCTGGGCCTCAGTTTCCTCATCTGGGAAATGACAAGGAGCTAGGTGACCCCTAAGGTTTCTGCTGGCTCCCAAGTTCCAGAATTCTATCAAACTGGGGCCAGGCCAACAGTCCAACAGACCCTGAGCAAACTACACAGCGAACATAAAGGAGAGAGCAGACAGGCAGAGTGTAGCTCCGTAAAGCTGCTGGGAAGGAGAGAAAAGCGGGGAGCAAGTAACAGGACCCCTGGAAAAAGAGGCAGCAGGCCGGGCTCCGGCTCACAGCCCACCTTGGACCAGTCACCCCTGCTGCTGCCTAAACTGAAAGTAGACTTACACTCAGAACTAAGTTTTAAGAAAAAAAAAAGGGGGGAGGGGACCAAAAAGCCAAAAAGCAAACACAAAATGAAAAGGGAAAAAAAAAGCAGGGCTTGCAAGATCAGTACAAAAGCACCAGGACCTCTCGGGAATGGGTAAGCACCGCAGCCTACTTACTGCTAGGTACTCCTGGGCTTCCATTATAGGAATGCATTTGCTTTTTAGCTTCTCTGGATTTCCACATTCAAAATTACCTAGGAGGAAAAAACACACATTCAAATACAAAGAAGAGGTGGAAAAAAATTACTCGGAAACGGCCTAAAAAACTGCAGCAAGAATCAAGCCATCAGCTCTGATAGGGAGCACGTGGCCCCGCGACTCCAGCTTCCATGGGGCATCTTCACTGCGCAGCAAGATCAAAAGCCACTTAGCTTGGATCGATTCCAGATCATTAAAACCTGACCTGCAAAGCAGTGCGGTGATTTGCATTAAATGACTAAAAAGCTGCCCAATCCTAAGGTCTGTTTGCAATTGATCCCTAAAAGGATCAGACAGATAGCTTTGGAAGGTACCAGAATGGCACTATAAATAAACGCAACCTGGGAGAAAAGAAAGGCAGGGAAGCCGTAGGCACTGCAGGGATTCTGACTGTGACACAGGCAGGTGACCTGGTTGAGGGGTTCTGGGGATGTATGTCCAAATGCCCCACAGAGAAAAAGGGCGTCTCTGTGCTGGGCAGCGGGGCCTCAGTGTGGAGCCCCAAGGTGCTATTTCCGTCTGAGCACCCTGGGTGACCAGCTCCCACCTAGGAGGAAGCCCACCAGGGACATCTCCTTGGAAAAATCTCTGGCCTGTAGGGGAATCCTGTTGAACCAAATTACTCTGGACTTGGGGGCCTGCCACAGCCATTGGCTCTCAACAGCCCACTATGGCCCACCCACCACGTGCTGCTTCCAATGGGTCACCAGGCTCCTTGAGAGCAGAGACAGCACAGGGTGCACCTGCACAAGACCCTGAAGCCACAAACTCTTAACCTGGTACCACCTAGGGGCCATGGAGGGCCAGTCTGTGTGCTGGGGGAGGGAGTAGCTGAGGATTCTCAAAAATCTTGAGAATGAACTACAGCTTATCCCTCTAATGGCAAAGTTGATCTTGACCTTAGGGGACCCCTGAGATCAAGTTGGCTTCTCCTACCCTGCCCTGATCACCCTGCCCCTCTTAAGCCTGCCTGGATCATGGCCATGGTCTCCTGATTGGTTTCCTCCTCTCCCCTTTCCCATCCACGTCTTATCAACAGAAGTTTAAAATGACTCTGCTTGGGTGCCTGGATGGCTCAGAGTGTTAAGCCTCTGCCTTTGGCTCAGGTCATGATCTCAGGGTCCTGGGATCAAGTCCCGCTCTCTCTGCTCCCCGGGGAGCCTGCTTCCTCTGCTCTCTCTGCCTGCCTCTCTGCCTGCTTGTGATCTCGGTTTGTCAAATAAATAAATAAAATCTTAAAAAATAAATAAATAAAATAAAATGATTCTGCTTAAATGGCACTACTACACCCGAGCTGCTGTCGCCTTGGCATTCCTGGTTCCTGGCTCCCAGCACCTCGCTCCCCTGCTTGAAGGCCTCCCTGGCGTTCACTGCCTACAGGGATCAAGCACCCGTGGCCTGCCATCCACGGTTGGGCCCAGCTGACCTTTCCAAACTCCACCCCTTCTGTTTCTCCTTCCCCCGTGAGGCCAGCTGCTTCCATCCCTGCCCCTGTCATTTCCCGCCTCTCTGGCTCTGCCTTGCACCCCACATACAGAATCAACCTTCCTTGGGCTTCAGGGCCTGGTACAGACACCACCTCCCCTGTGCCGCTTTCCTGACTGCTCTGGCTAAAAGGCAGCACACCTCCTGGAACTTCTGGCCTTTCGGTTCTCATCCAATCATGCCTCATAGCAGCCAGTGGTCAGGGAGGTAGGTGGTGTGTCTCTTCTACTAGATCAGAAGCAGCCTGTTAGCTGCAAAGGCCAGCACAAGGCTCTGCCTACAGGTGATCTGAGGGGGTGGTGGTGGGGGGTATGGCCTGGTAGAGCCTTCATTCCCCCGCAATGAGACCCTAGGGTCGCCCCCGCCTTGTCAGAGGACAGAGGGCTCGTCAGAGGACAGGAGGCACTAGGCCCCCTGATGGCATAAGCCAGGACCACATACGGAGGGCAGGAAGGGGAAATGTCTACCAGCATCCACGGCTTAAGACAGAGCTTCTTACTTTATACCCTGGAGATCTTTTGAAAATGCAGACTTCGATTCATAGGTTTGGGATGGGTCCTCAGAGTCTGCATTTCCATCCAGTAATCTCCTGGGTGATTTGACTGGTCCCCGAAGGTCTGACTTCGTGACTGAGTCACGAAGGTCTACAATACCCTCTTGGGCCAGAATTTATATTCCAAGCACTTGGGCCGCAGAGAAAGGCCCCTGAGGCCCGTGATGCTGTGAGCTCCCACTCCTACTGCTCCTCCGAGGAGCTCCCAGATGCCTCTCTGCCCATTACCGGTCTCCTGCCAGTCAGGAGGGAGGTGGTGGCAGAGCTGGGGCCAACGAGACTGGCCCTGAGGGCTGAGGGCCCAGTACAGGCCCATCTAGCCTCGATACCCTAGCAACAACTTTAGACAAGGCCCTACAGGTCAGAGATATCTCTGGAACATCTCGTAAGACTGAATAGCTCCGTCTGGTTCTTGTGCCAAATATATTTCACTGGGGGCATAAGCTCTGGTCATTACCTATGGCTTTAGCAAGTGATTTTGAGAGGTGTGGGGACGGGTTATCTCTGGCCTCAGAGAACAATTTTCTAAATAAAACAGTAGGGGAGCCTTCCGGATGGATGACTTTTTAGGGGGTATTCATAGGGGTGCTGAAAATGCCCTCCCCTAGAGTACAGGACTTCCTTTTCATTTTGTTAAAAAAAAAAAAAAAAGACCCAAGACCACTTGGTGGGATAGGGAGACGGTTTCCGAGATGATAAGGGACTTATCCAAGGTCCTCTAGCCAGATGGGGTAAATGGGACCAGAGGTGACCCCGGGGCCCTGGCAAGCTGGATTGACCTGAGTGCGACTAGCCCACCGTGCCGACCCCTGGCCCCTGCACAGGCCTCTCCTCCTGGCCTGGCCAGCCACCTGGTACAGGGAGGCCCTCCAAGTCAGAAGACCCGCACTGAGGAGACCTGGGGCCTGCCACACCGCCCCCCCCCGCCAAAGGCAACATGAACGCCCCAGATCTCAGGTGGCGGACATCAGGAGAAAGCAGAAAGGCTTGGGACCAGGAGCCCTGGGAACCCTTCCAGGGGATACAAGAACCAACTGTAGGCTGAAAGGAGATGTGCCTGAGCGGAAAAGTGGGGAAGGCAAGGAGTGGTTTTGTAGGATGTCTTCCGGGAGACATCTGGCATCTCCACCGCCTGCCAGCCAGCCCCCACTCGGCTGCTGAGGGTAAGAGCCCACCACCCTGGGGCCCCGAGAGAGGCACTCACCGGCTTGGATGGCCAGAAAATTGTAGAGCTCATGCAGCAGCTCCAGCAAGGCCGCCTTCTGCTTGGCCTGACAGAACTGGAAGAGCACAGGACAAGCTGTCAGCAGAGGGGCGGTGGCCGGGGGGCTCCATCGATCTGGCTAGACCTCCTCGGCTGCACTGTCAAGGGCTGAGCAGCCCGGAACCCCTCAAAACCCACATTCTCCAAAGGATGTAAGTATCGGGTTAACCATAAAAGCTGAGGCAGAGCTAAAAGCAGCCCCGGTCACTGTCTAAGAGGTACCCCCCGGCCTCTGTCCTGTGACTCTCCTCGGAATAAAGGCCATGAGGCCGCGGGGAGATGTGCTCAGGCCTCCGCAGCGGGCCAGGCAAATGCCACACTACCACTGTCTCGTCCCTCCTTGGGCCATTCCTGTCTATTTTTGGAGAGCCAGGTGTCTTCGTTCTACCCACAAACCGCCTGCTGTGTGCATGAGCTGCAGCAAAGGCCTCATCCTAGACATCCAGATTCTAGACTGGAACTGCGAAATCTCTAGGCATCTTGAAACTATGGGGGACGAAATCACCCGTATGTGGACATGGGCACAGGAAAACAGGCACACCTAGCTCTCCTGCACCTGCAGCAGAACTGACCCCATTTTGCTAGGCTGCTAGCTTGAGAATATTTAAACGGAAGGCTGCTGTCCTTGAGAGTGAATGACAGGCCATGGGCTGTCACGAGTCTGCACTGACTCCTCACCACAATACTGACCGCACCCCAATTTCTCAGATGAAGAGCTCGAGGTTTAGAGACCTGCTAGGACCCCAAGGTCCCACAGCTAACAAGTGCTCCAGCCAGTCGCCTCTAAGCCTGCCGCCCCCTGCAGACCTCCAGGGTGCCCGACCGACACCGAGGGCCAGGGCTTGGGGCCTGGCGTGACAACTGCCGGAGGAACCACAGTCCCCTTCCTTCTTGGGCTCACTTGTGGCCCTCATCTGCAGTGTGCGGGACTTGGTTTCTCATAGTCTCAGAGGCCAAGATATGTCCCCTCGTGTTGCCTAAAGACCCAAAAGCCTTTACAGGGTACAAAATAGCAATACCAAGATTTACATGTATGACCATGAACATTCTGAAACAACTCCCAAGTCTGTAAGTAGAATCAGTACCCAAACTACCTTTTAAAGACGAATGAGATGGGAAATGTTGATGATAGAAAATGTAACTGAATATACATGGAGCAGACAGGTGAGAGGGGAAAGGAAACGCCCCCAAAATGTCAAAGGCAATTGATTATCTCTTGGTGGCAGATCCATGGCTGATTTTGTCACATTTTTCAAAATTCCCTACACTAAACATCTCTTACTGTCACAACCAGAAAGAAAAAAAAAAACCCACAAAAGGACAACAAAAGCGGTCACAAGGAGCTCTGTTCCAAACTCACCAACATTTAGGCAAAGCAGGGCTCACACCACCTAAAGGGAACAGAAGGACAGAAGGCACCAGACCACGAGACGGCCTGCCTGAGACAGCACACCCACTCCCAGCCTGTCCACACGTTTTCAGCAGCACAAAGGCAGAAAGAAAAACGCTAAGTGTCATCCTTGGCTGAGAAGGGAAAGAACATGTGTGTCTATAACTCCAGTGCCCATCTGGGTTCTGGGGGAGCCTGAGAGTTGCACAAAGAATGAAACTTTCAGCAAGAGCCTCATCAGAGCCAAGAAGGGCCTCCCAGCCTGCCTGTTCCTGTGTCCGCCCTTCACGAAGACCAAGAGCATCCTGTGAAATCTCAGCTCAGTGGAGCCTGCCGACGATGCCAGACCCTGCCCTCCGATGCTCAGAGGTTGTAAGTCCCCAGTCTGCTCACTGGGCACGTTTTTAGCAAGGCCCCGGATTGTGCCTGTCGGGGCTCACTCAACTGGGGTGAAGAACCAAGAGATAGAAACCAGAGAAATCTTACAGACTTGTTCCCCATTTTTTGCTTTCAGGGTTCAGAATTCTAGTGTTCCCTCTGGCCACTACCTATTTTTCCGGGCCACTTCCTGTAATCGCCAACTGTGGTTTGCACAACACGAGGCAGCTGAAACTTAAGACAAATCTGTTTTCACAAAACAACTGAGAGGCTAAGATACTTGGTGGACAAACGCAATAAATGAATGTAACAAAACAACCCTTAATACACAGCAGAAGCCAAAGAAGAGATGAAACCTATTATCTGCCCCAGGCCACCCCTTCGGTGACATGGGTAAGAGAGTGAACACGTGACCCTGTGTTGTTTCTTTTCCCAGCTGCTGGGCTGCTAGATGTGGAGACTGAGGCCTCCAGAGAGGCCTGGCACTGCACACTTAATAATTAGACTACTAAGTCATGCCCTCTGGCAGCAAAAGGCTCCTCCTGGTAGGATTTATGACCTGAAAATTTACTGCCTCCTATCTTCCCTAGACTATCACCTGTGCCAGCATCCCAGCTCCCGGCTAATGCTATGGGCATGAGTCATAAATGGATGGGGCTGCTCGCCTTCCCAAATATTATTTGTAGGGGACATTAAAGCTTCATAAAACAAATCTATAGACTGGGAGGGCTCATTCTACTTCAGATATATTTAAAACAACCTCCCCCCATCCCATGATGTTTCAAATCCGAACGGTACCCGTCAGCCACAGACGCACTACCAGAGGGCATCCACATGCCACAGGGCACTACCTGAGAAGCCAGCCTCCGGGTGCTTAAAGCCGTCAGCCCCTCCTGGGGAAGGCAGGGAGCTTGAGCAGTCCTTCAGCCCCCACCTTCTGCAACCCCCTAGATTGACTCAGGCAGAAGATCAAAGTCCCCAGCGCCATGATTGATGGGAGAGCTTCCATAACAAGCCCAGGGTTGGATCCTGGGAGTTCAATTCTCTCTGTTTCAAGCACTCCTTCGCCTGCCACAATTGAGTCTGACACAAACACCACAGAACACGATGTGATTCTGGTACATTACAGGAAGCACTCCTGAAAATGAGCCTATTATGATCTTTTTCAGGGCCAGCTTACCTCCTGGTGGAGGCTAACATCCTTGGGAGGAATAACAAAAGCTTAGAGGAACGCAGACTCACCTTATCTGTTTTGCTCGCACAGTCCACTGGCAATAATTTCACTGAGACCAAGAAAAGAAACACAGAGGAAATTAAACGTGTGGGTGGAGGAAAAGACTGCAAAAAAGGGACCTGTCTCAAAATTCAGGGGAAGTAAAACATTACCATCATAAGGGTGGGGATCTGGAAGGTGTCATCTAAGTGGCGCCATTTTTAAAATGCAGACAATAACACATAAGAGTTTCCCAATCCTGGATTAGGAATGAGGAGGAGGGCAGCTGGGTCCAAGTCCTAGCCGGAAATGATGAGCCACAGGCTCTTGGGTAACTCAACCACTCTGAATCTCCGTTTCATTTGTAAAATGGGATCGATAAAGCTTCCTCTGATTAACTCAGGGAGTTAACCTCCAACAAGTCAATATACATGACGGTTTTGTAAATTGCCAACAGTGATATGTTGAACAGGGATTAGTCATGGGAGGGGAGCTCCAGGTAAATCCCAGTATATATCCAAGAGCTGTGGTCTCAAAGCCTCTCAGCAGTGAGTATGAGAGTAGACTGACTATCGTGGTACCGGTACAGACCCACGACACTCCTGGGTCTGCTTAATTTCTTTAGCAGGTGAATAAACTGCTCTCAGAGCCAAGAAATTATTTGGGTGTATGCACGAGTCTGGGCCCACAGACTTGTTCGTATACCCAAACACCCATCTCCTGCAAGAGCTAAGACACAATTTAGCTTCTCCCTCCATCTTGGCTGTTCCTACTAGGTGTGGAGAGATGTGGCCTTGGCCTGAGGCTGGGCACAGTATTAATCACGATGCTTTCCAAAGAATATAAAAAACTGGTGAACTCACAATGTCACTTTATACTTAGACTTTAAATTTATACACTTTACCCTTTAAAATTATAAAGAAATGATTTCTATGTTGTTTTCTGTTAGACTAAAGCCCAACGTTACCCAAGAGGCAAATTTCCCTTTTAAGAAACACACCAATCCTCAACTATTCAGGAAGCATACTGTATCCTGCAGACCACTTATTGGCATGTCTAGTCACTGAAGTGTGGACAGAAGCATGGCTGGGAATGTCCTTGACTCACAGAACCCTCTCTGCACACACTCCAGGAGGATAATGCAAGCAAGGATAAACGCCTCCATTTATATCGGTTTAAACTCTTCTGGTGCTGCAAAGCTGGGAACCCAACCAGATCCGATCTGTGGGCAGTGAAACCTGGGGCGCCTTCAAATGGGCACTAATGTGTGAATGAGCAAGAGATCCAAGTTAAGAAAGAACTAATAACGAAAGGGGGGTGGACCTGTCTGTTGCATAGGGGTGTGGTTTTCTCTAGATGGGGGAAAACCAGAGGTTGGGGTAGAAGTGACTAGGAATGAAGACTGCTTCCAGCACGTGGTTGAAAGGGAGGTTGGCAGGGAGGGTTAAGGCAGAAAATGAGAACAGCAGAAAGTGAAGACAGAAATTACTGCGGGAACTCCAGCCCTCTTCTCCCACAGCGGGAGGAAGGAGAGTCAGGGTCTGGAGGTAAGAAGACAGCCAGAGGCATCCGACAAGGCCCGGGAATGTGCAGCCTGGCGCTGGGAGGACCGGGTGGCCGTTCTGGTGGACACTCGCGCGCCCGGGGCCCTCCCCTGCGCCGGCCCGGGACGTACTGTTGTCCTCCGCCTCCTGCGGAGCCGAGGGCTTGCCCATCTTCACCCAGAGGATGCCCAGGAAGACGAGCAGCAGCCCCAGGCTGGCCCAGAACAGGAGCCGGGACAGGTAGCGCTCCAGCCGCCGCCCCGCTTCGGGCCCGGCCCGCGCCGCTCCGGCCCGGCCAGTTCGCGCCGCCCGCGGGCCCGGGCGCGGGTCCGCGCCTAGGAGGGCTGAGGGCGGCCGTGCTGGGGTCGGGGTCGGGGTCGAGGCCCACCAGCGACGAACTCCATGGCTCGGCGCGGTCCTGTCGAGCGGCCGGGCGTCCTCGTCCTCCTCGGAGCTGCCCCGGACCGAGGTGCGGCGCCTGAGCGGCGCAGGGCGGGCGGGGTAGGCGAGGCCGCGGCTCCCGGACCAGGGAGCCGCGGAGGCCCCAGCATCGCCGTAGGCCCCGGAGGTCGCGTAGGCCGAGCCCGAGACCGACGGGGAGAGCCAGGGCTCCGCTCGCAGGGAGGCTGCGGCAGGCCGTGCTCGTAGCGGCGCCTCCTCCCGCAGCCGGGCCTCCTCCCGCAGCCGCTCCTCGCCCCGCAGCCGGGCCTCCTCCCGCAGCCGCTCCTCGCCGCGCAGCCGGACCTCGCCCCGCAGGCGGCGCAGCTTGTTGCGGTAGACGTCCCGGGTGGTGTCGGTGATGGGTCCTGGCTGGAAGCCCAGGGCCTGCAGCTCCCGCCGCAGCTCCAGGTCCGACAGGCCGGCCATGGCCAGGACGCCGCCCCCCACCCGCCCCCAGCGCGCACCGCACCCGGAACTGCTCCCGCCGTGGCCGCGGCGGAGCGGGCGGGGCCCCGCGCCATGATGGGAAGGTCTGTCTGGGCCGCCATGTTGAGAAGGTCCGCGTCCGCCTGATTGGCGGCCATGATGAGGGGGTCAGAGTCGGCCTTTTAAACCGCCATGTTGGGGAGGTCCGAGGATTTTTTTCCTCTTTCCTTTTTTCTTTCCCCTCCTTGCTCAGTCCGTCTCGTCCGGAAGACCGATCGGGGTTTCTTTACGAATATTCCGCCCCATGCGCGATCCCTTGCCCTTGGTAGGCATTCAGTAAAGTGTTGATGAATTGCCTAATGGTGAAATAGTGGATGAATATATATACTTAATGGTTATAAACAAGCGCCAGTGGAGAATGGAGAGATGGTCTGTGCTTGGGGAAAGGCTTTGTTTGGCCGTGAGCTAGATGCCGGAAATGTTCTGAGACCCGGTCTGACTTCAGGTGGAGGGCGGTAGGCCTCCGTAGTGTTTTCCTAGGAGTTCGCTCTGGGGTGGAGCTCCGAGGGGATGTAGGCCCTGCCCCAGGTCCCCTGCCCCAGGCCCCATGCCACGGGCCTCAAGGAGGCAGAAGACCCAAATGCCCTTTGGCTTGAGTGGGCTGTACAGGCTTCTGGGAGGAGCCCGTATGTAGTGGGATTTTTCACGAGAGATGAGTAGATGAAGACTCCCGAGACACAGTCTTGTGTCACTTGCGAGTTTAAGTTGGGGACTCCCAAATCCCACCGGCGCTACTTTCAGATGTGTGATCACATCCAATTAACATTTATAGTCCTCTGGCCAGTAAAGTTGGTAGGGCAGCTATGAGGATTAGAACAGGTAATTTGTATGAAGGGTTCAAAACAGTGCCTGATAGGCCTCCCAAGTGTTTATACTTAATCCCTCTCTCTGCAGGGGCAGCGCAGGGGTGAGGAGGGCCGTCTTAGAACCTCCCATAGGGCACCCTATTTGATTACAGGAAGTCTCTTAGCTGAGAGGCCCCTAAGGGAAGCATGGGGGAGTGGTGGCAAATGGAAACAGAGCTATGGCTCACAGCCTCCTGTTTGCCTCCCTCCCCTCTTTGTAAGCCTTCCACATCCTTCTCCAGCTTCCTGTCCCAGACGTTTGTGGCTGCCCTTGGCCTCCCAGGTACCATGCCACTGCTACCCTTCCACTGAGGTTCCCCCTTCCCCGCCCATCGCCCAGCCCCCACCTTGTGTGTCCCTATTCCTGGGTCGTGGGCAAGGCCCCTCCGCCAGTGGTTTGCATCTGTGCCACTTGCTGTCCCACGGGGGTAGCCCTACACTGGCCGCAGTTGCTGGGAAAATTACAGCCTCTGCTGTCGGGCTTCCATTGTTAGCCTCCCCATCTCCCCGAACTTAGCTGTTCCCATGTGGTGCAATTTTTCTCACCAAGTGTTGTTTTCCTTTTCTCTGCCTGTGTTTGCACGGACTGCCATGAATTTGATATAGTGATTGCCTAACACATACACCACATAATAGTATTTTATTTCTTTCGGAAGCACTGTTTGCATGACAAATGAGTTGGTAACATTTGTGCAGCTCCTTGCAGCTGTGCAGTTCAATATATAAGGAACGAGCCTTTCGGCATCAATACTGGCCTCGTGTATTCTAAAAGGCCTTGAATCTGACGCTTAAGCAAAGTGAACATTCTGGCACTTTGCAGAGTTACGGTCTCTTTCATCACAGTGGATCCCAGGATGATTTAAAAATATGTCCTGAACCGGAGCCGCCCCCAGCAGTGGTCCCCAGTGTGGACTTTGTCAAGCTGCGCTTGGGTTTGGGGCTGCTGCTGTTGCTTATCCACCTAGGGCCCAGTGACCCCCACCCGCCAAGCCTGTTGTCTTCCCTCTAGCCTGGAACCCGTCATGTCCGCAGGCGTGGCTTTCTGCCCCACTGCGGTTCATCCTCTGTCTCCGTGGGGCTTCTAGAAGTTGCTGGATGTCTCGCTGTGTCCAATGGGCCTTTGGGCTCATGTGCCCCCCCCCCCAGGTTGTTTGCCAATCAGTGCTCCCCTGCAATGCCTGCTTCCCCACCCCCTGCCCCCGGAAGAAGCCTCGGATGGAGAAAAGTCAATCAGAAAAACCCTCACAAGGCAATCGTCCCTCTCGGGTCTGGGGCCTTTCCTTCTACCCCACCCTGGAAAGGCCCGGTTCCAGTCTGTTCCAGTCCTGGCCCTTCCGTGGATCGACAGCCCCTCAGATGCCCTCCACCCACATCATCTGCCAGGACACCTTCACCTGCTCGTTGCTGCACCCCCACACTTTCTTCACTGCCCCTCGTGTCTTCCCCGCTTCGGGCTCAGCCCTCGTCCTCTTCTGCCACCACTGCCTTGTGTTGGGAGCTGCCCCAGAGGCTCCTTCGAGCCTTCTCAGAATTTGCCTTCTGGGTCGAGTATGGAAACGCATATTTTAAAGCAAAGGGCAATATTGCAAAGTCAGCGGCTGCCCTGCATGCCCCCCTTTCTCCTCACTTTCTTGGTTTTTTTGTGTGTGTTTTGTTTTTTTTTTTTTAAGGTGAGCAGCTCAGGCTGCGGGCGGTCTTCCTGATTTATTAAAGGCAGAAGAGGAAAAGCAGGCTCCAGTGTCCAAAATCTACTTAGTAACCACATCCACACATTTAGCAGAGGTGAGGGGCCTCTAGGAGAAGGCTCTGGATTCCCAGAGGGCCGGCACACTGCCTGCCATCCTGCTGACCTCTCTCTGTGTCAGCAGAGCCTTAGAATAACAACAGCCATAAATCTTTTAGTGGGTTCCATTCGCCTTCTCCTCCGGCAAAGAGCCTTACACACATTTAGCAGGTCCTTAGAGACCCTGGGGGACCATGGCCTCATCCTTGACCCACCCCCTTGCCAGCCTTGTGCATTTCTCTGGGCTTCCTTGGAACCACATCATGGGTGGTATCACACCGTGGGATGGTGGGGTGCTGGCAGAGTGTGACTGACAAGTGGGGGACAAAGTGGGTGCCCTCTGGGCTCAGGTCTTGGCTGGAATGGTCCCAGCACAGCCCAGCTTCTGGCTGCCTTATCTCAGTGCCCCTTGGGGAAGAGGAGAGCTACCTTTCATCCCTCCAGGTCAGTGAGGGGGCAAATAGAGTCACAGAGAAATGCCAGAGCAGGTATAATGGGCAGTTTGGCTGCTTTTCACAATCGGCTGAAAATATAACAAAACTCTCATTCTTTTGGCCACACTTTGATACCTGTGGGTAAGAGTTCCTTTAGCGGCATGGAATACGTTCCCTGATGTCAATAACGAATTGTGTATGAAGGAAAATGTAATGCTTTCAGAACATTTTCTTTTGGGCTTTGTCCATGATTAGATTATACAAAATTACAGAGTACAGATATCAGGCAATTACTCTTTGCTTTTAACTATTCAATTTCATGGCAAATTCACGTAGCTCGGTAATTATAAAATCATACCGATGTGGTTACCGAGAAAATACCTCATCATCTCCATCTTGTGAAGCGAGGCTCAGGTTGCCCTATAATTACCCATGGTCCTGTTAAGTGTAAAGTACATTCCAGACGAAGAGGGATAATCTGTAACTCCCCATAATTGCCAGTTTTCTGGAGAGATTCTTGCAGAATTCACGGGGTGAACCTCAGTTAAGATGTGAGAAAGATCCCGGTCCTCTCCTGACTGGTTCTCTTGGCACTTTCCCCTCTCCCATCCCTGCTCCTGGCTGTGGAGAGCTTTAACCAAAAGCGGATCTCTCTTTCTTTCTCTTTCGTGAAGATATGGTCATTTTTGTCTCGGCTCAGCTCACACTATCCTCCCCAATCTCCTCCCTCCCCACCCCCCATTTTAATTTCTTCCAGGGCTCTGCATGTCCAGTAAGCAATTGAGTCTGCTGTCCTGGAAACTGGAGGAACTCGTTGGAGAAAAAGAATTGTTTGAACCGATTGTGAGAAATTGAACAGCGGCAGGAGGAGGAGGAGAGAAGAAAGGAGCGGACACATCCAACCAGGCGGCTGGGGCACTGTGCATACCGATGGAGGTGGCGGCTGGGTCCCTGTTGTGGCTCATTACTGAGAAGCACATCAGAGGCCACTGGGTGAGGGTCAGGGAGAACCTGGCTGCTGCGCTGAGCTTTGAACAGGGCTGTTCTGGAAAAGGAACCCCACCCTCGTGCCACCTAGGTGCTGTGGCTGCGGAACCAATTCCCATTTTCAGAAATGCAGACCGCCTTGGGCGCAGTCACCTAGAGCTCCCGTTTCCTTCTTGGCACCTATTTCAACGCTGCTCTCCAACCCCAGGATCTTAAGGAAAATTCCCCCTATGCGGGGCGGTGGGCGTGGGGGCGTGGGGGCGTGGGGGCGTGGGGGCGTGGGGGCGTTGGGGCGCGGGTGCTTGGAGGCTGGGGCAGGGGGAGTGGTGAGCGCCTCCATCTGGTGATGGGGGAAGGTAGTCTCACATAGCGACAGATCTGAGCTGAGAGGGAGGAAAAGACACAAAAGCTGTGTTTTCTGCCTTAGAAAGAGACTGAGCATTTGGTCTGCTTTTTGGAGTGGCTTCCGTGGAATGGTGTGAATGGCACGGCGGAGCTCCGAAGGGCCAGGAGGGGTCTTGGATCCAGTTCTTCCCAATGGCATGCTTTGTAGATTTCCCTGCCTTTCTTCCTCCTTTTCCTCCCCTGCCCTGTGCAGCCCTCTCCCTATTTATTACAGGGTGTCTCGGCAGCATTTCCCATGAACCTGCAGCTGCACTTGGGCTGATCAGAACATGCATGGGAAATTGTGGGACTGGGTGGTGTAAAGGGTCTGGGTCCCCTCGAAGGTTTAGGTGTCCCTCAGGAGCACTCAGAGCGCCCCAAAGGAGCGTCCATTCTAAGGGTTGGGGTTGTCTGGTTCTGCTAACTACCAATTGTGGCTAAGCTCCCGTGATGACTGGGTTGGGTGGAAATGCCGAAGGGACATCATGTCTAATTGCTGGTAACCTATGGATAGCAGGAGCTGTGGCTCCTATACAGCCCCGGTTTATAAATAAATGAACATTCATTAATGCAAAATGAAATCAGGATGAAATCTCCCATCCAGTTTTGTTGAGAAGGCAGAAATAAGTGTGTTGACGGTGGAATTTTGCTGCGGATGCTGGAGCGTAGAGTCACAAGATGATCGTAATAATAGTGATTTGCTGGTGCCTGTCCCCCGATCTCAAGGCACATATCAAGGCACATATTACCACCTTGCGTTTGCAAAGGCTCATTGAGGTTAGAGGGCTAGCTGGAAGTTACACCGCAAGGGGTTGCGTGCAGAAGTCTCACAACTCTCCGGCCCATTAGACCTCTAGCTTGCCCATACACAGAAAGTAGACCGACCGGGGTTCAGGAGACCTGAGTTCTGGTCCTTGCTCTGCTGCTGGCTAGTGTGTGTGGGCAGAAAATGCCATCTTTTCTCAGCGGCACAGATCTTCCAGTTCCGTGGGTCTGACTTCATATTTGAACGTAGAATTTATCAAAGGCACAAGTTTTGCTCCTGTGTGTACCACCTCTTACGGCCCACTCCAAGCTTTATCCCCCTACCCTCTTTATGGAATGACCTGAGTTTAACCTTTCAAAATTAAAATATTAAATAAAAGAGTCGTTTCTGTGTATTTCCCGCTTTATTTGCCAGATGGGGGGCTTGCCTGGGAGAGAGTATTTTCCTTCGGAGCCCCCTGTTGAACATGCAGATTTCGAGGCCTCCTTTGGGTGGGAGGGGGGCTCCCAGTTTTCAGTTTTCGTCCACCTTCTTCTCCCCAGAGCGGGCTGTCACTTGTCTTCTGGGGAAAAGCAGGGTTTGCAGCTCAGGAACATTCGCAGTTCCACTTATGAAACTGACTTCTAAACCTGCCTGCAGAGCCAGGAAGGAGGGGGCACCCCTCCCTGGGGTGGGGGGTGGACTGGCCAGGTATCTGGCAGCTCAGCCTCTAGCTTTCTCTGTAGCCTGGGGCAAGTCCTTTAACCTCTGGTTCTTCCCACTCCAACGCTTCCTCCCCGCCTCTCTCCTCTCCTGGGCACTATGAGAAGTCATTAGTAGCTGTCTGTCAGGTAAGTCAGTCCTAGCTTCTCCTAAGTTACTCTGGCAGACCTTGAACGGGGCAAGGCCAAGTGCAGCTCAGCACTTCGATTTGTAGAACAGATTAAAAAAAAAATGCAGGCTTCGGGGGCCAGACTGTTCCAGAGTGCCCTTCAGAGGAAGCCCCCAGCGCTGGTGGTGTTTTGGGGGAGGGAATGAACGTATCTGGAGCAGGAGGAGGGGTGGGTGTGTGGTCGTGGTCTACTCTGCCAGGAGGGAATTTGGGAAAGGTGCCTGAGCCATGGGGCAGAGCCTTGAGATGCCCCTGGCTGGGGACTGGGCCTCAGTGGTCCCCAGGAGCTCTCAGAGCCTGCCCTGCTCTGTGAGGAGGCTCCCCTCAGGGACAAGGACACCCTTTCCCCCAAGAAGGCAGCTTCCTGTTCTCAAGTGCAAGGCAGCAAAACAAATCGCCGTCCCCAGATCGCATTCAGACGCGCTCCTGGAATATTAACACGGGGTGGATGAGGCCAGGCCCCAGCTGCAGAGGCGCCCGCCTTCCCTTACCGTTCTGCGTGGACAGCAGTGCCTCACCCAGCAACTCTTCCAGGGCAGCCCAGTACTTTTCCAGCTGCCTGGAGTTCATCTTCATTCCAATTTCCACAGGAGCAGTCAGCTGTGAAATAAGGCAGAGTTAACAAGAAGGAAGAGACACGGAGCGCGCCATTAACCCCCGGGTGCCCCACAGGTGGCAGGAGGGACGGCCAGTAGCCACACAGCTCTGTGGCGGCCCCACTTTTCCCGATCCATCCTCCGAGGAAGCCTCTGGCCTTCCAGGGCCAGCCAGAGAATTCTGGCAGCAACCCGACCCTCCACCCTGCAAACTCCAACCAGGGGGCTGGATCCTGGAAGTCACCCAAGTCTTTCTGGGAGGAGGATCAACAAATCTCCCCCGGCTGGGAAGCTGGGACAGGAGGGGAGGGGTTTACAGGAAACCCCCTGGCTCTTCCTGTGGGAGGAAAACTCTCCATCCCTCTTCTCCTGTATAAGGAGAGCTAGCACCTGGAGCCTTGCAGCACAGGCATTACTCCAAATGCTTTGCGTGTATGAAGTCTCTCAATAGCCCTAGAGGTAGAGACTAGTGGTGTGCCCATTTTACCGATGAGGAACCTGAGGGCAAAGCCACACAGGTACTAAGTCGTGGAGGGAGAGGGTGTGACACCGAGGGGGTCTGACTCCAGGGTCTGCGCCCCCAGGTGAGACTTTCTCTGGACCATGGGGACACAGGTGAGACCCCAAAGGAGCTGTCTGAAGGCTCGCCACCAGGAGAAGTTGTTGTGGCGGGGCTGGGGGGGCGAGGGGTGGGGGTCTGACTGATCTTGCCACCACCCCCAGAGCTTCCTGGTTCAGTGGTCTTGGTTCACAGGCCGGCTGAGCTTCCCTGCCTGTCTGGAGAGCTGTGATGGAGGAGTCCCAGGGGCTCCCTGGCAGTGGGAAACAGGCTGGGGCTGCCTGAAGGGCCACGCAGGGGTCTTCGGCCCTGCCCATGCCATCCTCTGCCCACGGCATCCTCTTGCTGAGCTATGCTTTTCTCTATGCATCAGCGTCCTCACCTTAAAATGGATAGAATGATCTGGAAAGGACCTCCCGACCCATATATTCTGTTCTAGGGAGATGGAACAGCCTCCCCAAGACATTCTTTAGGATGTAACATGTGCCTTACACTGCCCAGGGTGCAGGCAGCGGGCAGTTCCGAGTGAGCTCCCCTTTGCCAGCTGGACCAGACCCTCCCAGTTCCTCCCAGGGAACCCAAGGAGCATGTGGGAAGGGAAGGGACCCTCCCCTAACCCTGCCACCCAGTGTGATGACTGCACCGAAGTCCCTCTCTGGGCTACAACTGACCTCCCTGTTTGTGGACAGTGTGTTATTGCAACCCGAGGGGGTAGAAGGATCCCTGGCTGGTGTCTGGCAGGAGGCAGGAGGCCTGGAGTCCAACTCAGTTTTGCTCTGACGACTGTGTCACCCTGGCAAGGCCCATCAGTCATGTCCCCTCGCAAGCCCCTGTACAGGGAAGTGTCCTCTGCTCAGTCCCAGGACCCCCTTCATTCTCCATCCACACCTACCCTCTCCAGGATCTCACCCGGTCCTGGCTTGAAATTCCAGCTAATTGCTGATGCCTCCCACAGGGATGTCTCCAGCCCTAAGCTCTCCTGAAGTCCAGTCATCTATATCCACCTGCCTGGGCAACGCCTCCACTGGGCACCCACCAGGCATCTTAAAGTTCACAGGTCCTATCTGACCTCCTGACCTTCCTCCTGCCATCCTACAGCCAACCATAGGCTTCACCGTCTCCATGAGTCGCGAACCCATCTTTCTAGGTCCTCTGGCCCAAACACGGGGCTTGAACTCACTACCCTGAGATCAAGACCTGAGCCGAGATCAAGAGTCAGGCTTAACGGACTAAGCCACCCAGGTTCCCCTGGGGAGACGCTTTTAAAATGTAATCTGATCTTCTCCCTGCTCTGCTCCAAAGCCCCTAGTGGCTCCCATCTCAGCAGAGTGAAAGCAAAGTCCAAACTGCAGAGTCTGCTTTCACCTCCCACTTTCTCTTTGACTCCTTCTGCCCCAGCCACTCCAACTTCCTTGCTGTTCCCACAATGCACCAGGTCTACTCCCGCCTCAGGGTCTTTGCACTGATTACTTCTGCTGCTTGGAATGCTCTTCCCCCAGACATCTTAGCGGTTTAGTGCCTCACTGTCTCCAGGTCTGTGTACTAATACCACGTACTGACGTGAAGCCTGCTCTGACCTCCCTGTTTAAATTGCAACTCATCCACCTCCCATCTCTGCTTTATTTTTCTCCATGGCACCTGCTACCACCAGCCACACTAGGAAGGTTGTTTGTTTATCCTGGTTGTAGTCTGCTGCTGGTCCTTTTGGTATCTCATTTCTGGCCCTCCACTGGAGTGTGAGCTCCACGAGCTCAGAGGATGAATCTGTTTTGTTCACCACACTATCCCCAGGGCCCAGAACCCTGCTTCGCACTTCGGGCTCGGTAAATACTCACTGCCTGGACAAATGAGTCTGTGAAATTAAAGAGCTGCACTGGACAAACCCAGGGCTGGCTCTGGCCATGACAGTCTGTGCATCCAAACTCAGCACTGGCCCAGGGGGGTTCACACTGTAGTTGTCCCCAAGGTTCCTGGCTAGGGGCAGGAACCAGCACCCTTGCCATCTGTCCCCTGAGGACCGCACCTGCCTCCTGACTGGTCTCCTGCCTCCACTTGTGCTTCCCCAGATCTTCCTAAGTCAGATGAGGTCACTTCCCTGCTTTGAACCCCCAGTGACCTAGACATCTCGCCTGGACCACCAGGTCCTGCCAACCTCTTGTCGTCTCCCGGTGTGCCCTGGCCTTGAGGGCCTCACACCTACTATGTGCTTCCTGAGCAAGGCTTTTGCACTTTTCCTTCTGGAATGTTCTCACTCTAGCTCTTTGCATGAGAGGCTCCTTCTCATCATTCTGGTTTCAAAGAAAATAAATGTCATCTCCAAGAGGCCTTCCCTGAGCCCTCCTCTGGCGAAAGAGTGCCCCCAAGCCCCACCCTGTCATTGTCTATCCTGCCTCCTTTATTTGGTGCCTGAAATGGTTTACTGTCTCCTCGTTGGTGTCTGTCTCCCTTTCTCCTAGAAGGGAGCTGGTTACCTAAATGTCTGGTTCGCTGCTGTATCCTAGCACAATCGGTGGCTAGCAGGGGAGCCATTCCCTGCCCCCACCCACTAGGTTTCTCTGTATTGTCGCCCTGTCTGCTCACCTTGATAACCTGCTTTTCTGCTTCCTCTGTGGGCTCCACAAGGTCCAGAGGCCCCACTTCCTCAGACCTCTTTTGTAAAACCAAGGACTTCTTTTGACCTTTGTTGCGCTCCTTTTCCTAAGGGCAGAGCACAAAATCACACAAAACCCAAAATCGGGGTCTGTCCACTGCCCAGACGGCGCCTGCCTGTCTCTGTCCAGGGTGCTACGTGGCCTGAGCTTCCCACGGGGACAGAAGCATTCCTTCTCCCCGGGTGCCCCTATGACAAGGAGTCCCAGCAATGCGATGGCCACAGAAGCCTCTCCGAGTTGTCCACCAACAGGTCAACTTGCAGAAAAATCCCTTCCTTTCTTGTTCCAACACCGCACCCAGGTTGTTACTGTTAATTAAGTTAAAAATGCTGAAAATAATGGCTGCCCTTCATGCATATTAAGCGTGAAAATGGGTTTTTCTTAGCAGAGAGCCTATAAAAAAGGTGGCAAGACAGCCTAGCCTGCGAGGGCACCATGGGGTGGCCCAGAAACTGGAGTCCCTGGGAGGTGATTTATAAGAGGCGAGGCAGGGAGATGAATTATGGAGGAAGGAGATTGCAGCTTCTTCATAAAAATACTGGTGCCTGGCAATTATAAGGAGCAAAACCACAGAGCGGATTAATGCAAAGTGTCCTTTGGTTGCCATTTTGCTAGTTTATGTTCTACTGATTTTGACTGTTTCTGCCCCAAATCTTACGTGGCATCCTGCTTGCTGGGTCCCGGGGCACTGAGATCAGACGCACCTCATTCCTTTGGTTTCCCTAATGGCACCCTTGGGATTCGGCTCAGGGCCTTGCCTGAGACATGGTGATTCTAGAACAATGGGCTGTCTCTTCTGGGGAGGAAGCTGATGGTGGAGGAAGTGTGTTTAGAGAGCTGACGCATCTCCTCCGTATTTCCATGGCTACGCCCCACCCCCACGAAGAAGGGAGGCTGCGGCCAGCCTTGCCTTGGCAGAGGACACTGGTCACTGGGTCTGGGGCAGCCTGCCCCGGACAGAACACGTGGGTCCAGAGGCCATGCAATCTCCCAGAGAATAGGTTCGTGTCTTTGTCCCTAGTGGAGCCTTGGTCTCAGACAGGTGGGACACGAAAGTCCCATTTCTTTACCTCCTTAGGTCAGAGAGAAACAACTGTCTGTACAAGATACTCAGAACCCCTGGACATCTAAAGTAAAAGGCATGGGGAGCCAGGTCTGGTGGTCACTTTTTCGGGGGACCCGCCCCCCGAGTTCTGTTAAGCCTGCCTGGTTTACTTCTGGGTTCTCAAGAGGCGGCTCTGGCCGGCACTTCAGGGAGCAGCAGCGTCTTCTTTCCCACTCTGGGCATTTGCTCCCACCGAGGGCCCCTCCTTCTCCCTAAAGACCCCTAGATCCGCTCACCTCTTCTCTGTAGGCTGCCGACACGCGCCAGCCCGTGGAGACCTCTCCCTCCTCCGAGCTTCGCATTTACCATCAGCGTCACTTGCTGGGCAATTAATCACGTCCTACCTCATGACATTTCTCTTGTTCTCTATTGTTAGTGAATTTTTCATGTGTTTGTATCTTGGCTGCTGAGCCTGCTCCTTGAAGACGGAGGCTCTTAGATCTCTCTGTGTGCCTGGCCTCTCACCCAGCGTGGCCATGTATACCGCAGACATGCTCAGCAAATATTGACTGGCTTGTCAGTTGAAAATCTCCTCTGAAGGACGGGCAGGGGTGGGGAAAGGTGTTGTGTGTAGGAGCAGCAGTCACCTGTGTGTGGTGCGGGGGAGGAGTGAAGGTGGCAGGGAGAAGCTGGAGCTGGGGGCTAGCTCGGGTCTGGGTCCTCCGTGCTGTCCTCAGTGGGGCTAGCTTAGTGAATTAAACATGGGTTTACCAAAAGGACACTTATTTGTGTCCTAGAGAGACTAAGGGCTCTGCGTCACTTGGGCCACACAGGGGAGGCGGGCATGACTTGAGGTGGGGTGGGGGGGATTTCCTACCTGAATCTTCTGGAGCTCGCTGTAGGTGAAGATGGGAATGAAGGCTTCTGTCTGGGAGGCCAGCATGGCAGCCGCGTGCACCACAAGCAGAATGGCCACAGCCTTTCGGGACACCATCCTGGAGCTGGACAGCGACAAGAAGCTCTTGTCATGGGGCTTACGGTGCACACGTTCCCTACAGCTGTGACCTTGAGCAAGCCACAAGCCTCTCCTGATGCGGGCCCGGTGTGGGGCTTAACCGGAGGAGCTCAGAGCCCCTTCTCTGTCACAGAGCCAGGCCTGGGAGAGGTGGCCCGGCCTCTGCCACATCCTGGGGGAGAAGCAGTCCACGTGTCAGCTCCCCTCTTTGTCACAGCTGCAGTCCTCCAGGGTCAGCGGGGCTCATGAAGTGGGAAGGACCCCATGTCTCAGAAGAAAGACTAGATAATCAGTAGAATTGTGCTCCCCCCTTGAGCCCTCCCTGCACCCTGAACTATGAGGATGACAAAAGGGACAGACCCAGGCCCAGGAGACCATGACCCCAGGTCTCCCCGAGAGTGCCAGGTGAAGACCCTGGGTCTGGAGAGAGAGAGGCTGGAACACTCTGCCCAGATGGAAGCAGAGCCAGATGGAAAATTTCAGCAGGGAACAGCATCCTAGAGCTGGAAGTGGGGTCTCCACTCCTCCGGGGGCCAGCACTGGCTCTGGATTGAGACTCTTCCAGAGCTCCAGCTAGCTGCCTGTTGGTTGTCTAGAAACAACACGGAGTGCATCCTTTCCTGGCAACCCCCTCCCCTAACACCTCAGAATGCCATAAGTGCTGTGGGTGCCTGCTTGCACGTGTGGGGCCTCTTGTGTCCCAGGAAGTAGGTGTGTCAGGCCAGAAGGTGGGCCGCGGACCTGCCATGAAACAGGTAGGTGTGGTGACCCCAGGAGAGCAAAGGCTTGAGAAATGGGGTCAGCTGGACAGACTCTGGGCTGGGTCCAAATGGTCCTATGGTGGGGGTGAGGGAGGGCGCCGCCTGCTGGGTGCCAGCCTCAGCTGACTCCTTACCCTGGTGCACAGTGCCCTCTTCCAAGCCCTCTCCCACACGATCCACGCACTCACCTGGGAGCAGGTGCTATCTGGGGAGGGGAGGGGACCTAGACGGGTGAGGAGACTTATTCAGAGGTGATGGAGGTTGGAAGGCTGGCTTCCTGAGGCCTGCTGTTGGCCCCGCACCCCACTCCACGTTGCCTCTGCTCACAGAAAGTGGAGAAGGGCATCGCAGGGGGCAGCCTGCTGAATGCAATCCAGGCCCCAACATTCCTGCGTTGAGTGGGCTGATGAGTGCAGGGGCCAGGCCCCAGAGCAAGGAGGAGAGACCACGGGCAGCCTCCACAGCAGGCAGAGTTGGGGGGATTATAGGGTTGCAGATAAAGAGTTTCAGGGAGTCAGCTTGGGGCTCTCACAGCCCTTGGGCAGCCTGGATTCTGTTGGCAGGAAAGGGTCCGGCCCTGGACTGGTCTCCAAGCTTCCCTACAGTTCCAACCCCTATTACCCCTTTGGAGAGAATCATCCAAGAATGTGGGCTTGTGTCCTGTTTCCTCGCACCCAGGACCCTTCTCCTCAGTCATCTGAAGCCACCTCTACTAAGCAGGACACTCCCTTTGCCTTCTTTTGAGCCTCCTGTCCCCGTCCTATTTTCTCTCTCCATCTGGCTAACACTCCATGAGAAAGAACATGAGAGCTCAGACAGTCAAAGCCTCCCATTGCCAGCTACATGCAAATTCCTGGTAGGGTCAGAAGACTACCCACCCACTGACTGCCTTCCCCATCTCTGGGGACAGCTGAGATCTGGTCTGGGACCCCGGGAGGACCTGGAGCAGTACAGAGTCTGGGCAGGGATGGAGGGCTCCCAATCACTCTTCTTCCTATCCTCTCCCTGTGGAGGCTGGAGGGCCCTGACTCCCCTCCCAAGGTGGAGACGATGCATCACATCGATGACGTCCCGTTTCCTTCACAGAGAAGCTACAGAGCCCTTTTCATTCTGGTGTTCACATTTAATTCCCTCCATAAGAATCAATAAAAACCTTAAATAAAAAAAAGGCAAAATCCAATTGCTGCTCATTTTCTTGATCCAACTGGCAGTTGGCATGTCACCTACATTCATTTGCGTTCCTGGGAGCTCGGAGTGGGAGAGCTTTTCACTGTATGATGAGATACTGACTTCCCTTTTCCATCTCCCGGGATGGGGCTCCAGTCTTCAAGCGATCAGGCTGGAGGAGGGGGCGCCTGTCTGGTCCCTGCCCTCCCATAGGTGCCCCGGCTCTGGCGAGTCTGGCCTCGTCACTCAATCTCCCTAGGGACCCGCTTCACTTTATCTTTCCAGAGTGAAGCCTCCATGCCATGTGGGGGTCCTGTGTCCACACTGAGCTCTGGTTTGGGTTTCTGACCTGTAGTTGTAGTCAACGGTACCATGCACCCACACAGCCCCTCTTCTGCCACCTACCCACTCCTCCCTCCAGCTTCCCTGCTCTGGGGCAGTCCTGCTTTTACACACATCAGATCAGTGGCTTTACACACATGAGTGGCTTTAACCTGCTACTCTGGAAATCGGCTCCGAGGCTTGCAGTCCAAAGCCTAGCGAAGTATTGGAAGGTGGCAGAAGAGACACAGGGGAGATCTCTGGACCAGGCTGGCTCTGCTCGCACCACTGTTCTGCCCTGGGGCTCATGCTGAACTCCCCCCCCACCCTGCCCAGCCATGGCTACTCACATCAGCGCGGTCTGAGTGGGACTGGCGGAGTCGGCTTGTCCTCTGGTATCTGGCTGATCTGACTGGTCTTTATATCTGGTATCTGGCTGGTCTGATGGGCCCTCTGGCCCGCCCTTGGGAGCCCATTAACCTTTGGCCACACCTTGGGGGCTTTGGGTAGGGAGCCCGGATTCTTGAAGCTCATGGAAACAGCAGGAAGGGCCCTACCACATGTGGACTTCTGGGGCCTTCCTGGAAGGCCTCTGCCTCAGGCAACAGTCAGGATTTGGTGGAGGCCAACTCCCACCCAGATGGCACTCTCTGGCCCACTTAGAACTCAGCTGCTGGGGACGCCTGGGTGGCTCAGTCAGTTACGCATCTGCCTTCAGCTCAGGTCATGTGGGATCGAGTCCCACATCGGGCTCCCTGTCCAGTGGGGAGCCTGCTTCTCCCTCTTGCTTGCCCCTCCCCTTGCTTGTGCTCACTCTTTCTGTCAAATAAATAAAAAAAATTAAAAAAACAACAACAACACTGAGGGGCACGTGGGTGGCTCAGTGGGTTAAGCCTCTGCCTTCGGCTCAGGTCATGATCTCAGGGTCCTGGAATCGAGTCCCGCATCTGGCTCTTTGCACAGCAGGGAGCCTTCTTCCCCATCTCTCTCTGCCTGCCTCTCTGCCTACTTGTGATCTCGGTCTGTCAAATTAAAAAAAAAATTAAAAAACAACAACTGAGTGTGAGGTCCAGAGGGTCTGGGCTAGTGGAGGCCCTTTCCCCAGGGGAAGCTTGCTGGCCAGTAGCACTTTCCACAGAGGCTGCTGCACACATCCAGATGGGGATTGCTCTTGGTCCAGGAACCCCTCCCCTGTCAGACCTGTCTGCTGTGGCTTTTCCCCTCAGAAAGAAACAAATGTTTGTGTAGCTACAAACCCAATTCTGTGTTCAGCAAAGCTTCCTGCCAGCGGGGTCTGGGCATTCATTCCACTCCAAGGCCAGGTCAGACACTGGATCGCTGGATCGTGGGCTCGCCAACTGCTGTTCAGCCTGTGCACTGGGTCTCTGCAGTCCCTGAGACTTAGCTTGAAATGCCGGGGCTTGGAACTGAGATGCCACTGCCCACCCTGCCCCAGCTTGCAAGAATGGCTTTTAAGACATGGTCACAGATCTTGGCGGTGGCAAGATAGCATGAGCAAGGTGAAGGAGCCCCTCGCTCCCACTTTCCAGGCTGTGGGAGCCTCTGTCAGCACCATGGTCTCCTGGGGGAGGGGAGGAGGGGACAGGGCTCAGGTCCGTACCTGCATCTCTAACACATGGTGATGCGGGGTGGGGGCAGGCCAACTATGGTCTGTGAGCCAAATCCAGCTTGTGAGCTAAGGGTAGTTTTTACATTTTTTTTAATAATTAAAAAAATCAGAAGAAAAGGGATTTTGGTGACATGTGAATTTTTATGAAATTCCAATTCCTGTGCTCATGAATAAGGTTTTCTTGGAACATGGCCACTCTCATTTGTTTGCTGTCTGTGGCTGCTTTGGGGCTCTAACAAGAGAGTTGAATAGTTGGACAGAGACGTTAAGAACCACAAAGCTGAAGCTATTTATTATTTGGGCCTTCTAGAAAGTTTGCTTACCCTTGGCCTTGACCGTGTCTGGAGCACGGAAGGTGCTTGATACATTAAAAAATACAGCCAGACATCCTATGTATCAGCTTTTTAAAATCTCACAATACACTGAGGCTGGTGTAGGTATTGTTCCATTTTACAGGTAGGAAAACTGAGGCGAAACATTGGGCCCAAGATCACACCTATTAAAAGGGCAGGGCTGGGATTCAAAGCCTGGCTTCAGAGCCCACTGTGGTTTTTGCCGCTTGATGTTTGATGAGTGAGCACGTGGATGTTTACAGCTGGGGAAGGCCCTTGATAGGGCCCCGTAGAAATTCTACAAACCTGCCACTTTCTCCTAAGCCAGCCCCTGGCAAGGTGCCTGAGCACGACCTAGTCGGAATGGACCAACTGCGACAAATGCAGGTTGTTCTTGTGTGTTCTCGGGTTTGGAGAGGTCAGACCTGGACCTGGGGAGGACTGCATGCGGTGGGCCAGGCTGTCCGCCACACACAAGGGAAAGTTTGAAGCCTCTCCCCATCACCCTTCTACACCAGGCCTCTGAGACCAGCACCCTGCCTCTGCTGGCCCAGTCTAGGCTCTGATCCAGAGACACTACGTCTGAGAAATGATAGGAACCTGGGAACCGGAGACGGGCCCACAATGAGAAATGGGGAGAAAGAAGGTGCTGGAAACAGTAAATAATCTGGGATCAATTTTCTGGGCGTGAGTAGCATTATCCTGGAGCTCTCCTGTGATTCAGGACTTCTGATCCAAACACTTTGCAGTGTTACATATGATATCTGCAGTTTGGTCTGGAAGAAACGCAAATCGGGGTTCCCAGGGAGCTACTCCCTATAATGCAGGGGGAAACGTGGACCAGTGTGGGGCTCTGCTGTGGCCTCTGTTCTGGAGTCACAAGCTGTAAGGAGGAAGGGGCCTCTCCTTCCTGCCCGTCTTGGCTGCGGATCGTGAGGGTCCGACCGTTAGGAAGGTTCCCACCAGGAGAATGTCTTCTCTCTCCTCTCTGTCTGGGGCCTCGGTCTCGAGGTGTATTTTCCACTGTCGAGCGTAGTGCTTCCAAAATGGAGAGACGGTGGATAACAAGCCCAATAACAACTACTTTGTCTTTACCATGTACACTGTCTCTCCCTACAAATGCTTAATTAGTGGCTCTCTCTCCTGCTAGAAAGTGGACAAAAATAAAAGGAAGGCATAATCTGATGTTCTTCCTTCTCTGATCTGGGACCACCTCCGATGTGCAGTGGCTGAAGCAGAGGGGAGGCAAAAAACCTGACCCACGTCTAGGAAAGGAAGTTCACAAAACTCAGAGGAAGCAACTCAAACCACATGTGGGCCCTTGATTGCCTCTTTCCCCCATGTTGGGCAAAAGTATTAGCAGTTCAGCTCTCCTCTCCTCATGACCTTGAAAATATTGTTTGCTGGGTACTGCATAACATCTTCATTAATGGCCTGGAACAGGGAGGCAACCGCGTGTTAATTAAATTTGCAGAGGATACTAAATTGGGAGATGTAGCAAACATCAGGGAGGACAGATTCCTAATACAAGAAGACGTTGGGAGGTTAGAACTACAAGCTGGAAAAGGCCAGGTGAGCTGCTGGACATAGGTCATCAAGGCCTCGAGGACATGAGATATGGATGGTGAGGAGAGGCCAGCAAAGAAGGAAAGCTACAACCGGGGTGACCTGGCGGTGGGGGAAGCGTGGTGGCAAACACATTGCTCTGTTTTCCAGATGGCACCCTCAAAGAGGCAGAGGACAGTGGCTAGAGGAAGATAAGAGTCCAGATAAGTCAAAATTGCCCAGAGATTGCTAGGAGTGCCAAAGCTTAAGATATAAAAATGAAAAATGAAAGGTTTTGAAAGGCTGACTTGCCCAGAATGCTGGTAAGAATTAAATGTGCATTGCTGACATTGAACAAAGGCCAAGGAGAGGCAAAGAACGCAAAGAATGCAGTGTCTCAAGAGTAGAAACAGTGGCAGGGTGGGGGCGGGGAGAGTTGGAGAGTAAGCCGTGACTCTACCTACAGTCGGCCCTCCTGGAGCTAGAGAGGTGTGACTGGGCTCATGTGCACAAATACTAGTTGACGGTGATGGCATTTAAAATTAGGGTAGGCAGGGACCCCCTGGGTGGCTCAGTCAGTTAGGCGTCTGCCTTTGGCTCAGGTCATGATCCCTCAGGTCATGACCCCAGGGTCCTGGGATAGAGTTCCGTACTCAGTGGGGAGTCTGCTTCTTCCTCTGCCTCTGCCCCTCCCCCTGCTCACATGCTCTCTCTCTCTCTCTCTCAAATAAATAAATAAAATAAAATAAAATAAAAACTAGGGCAAGCAAAGCACTGAAAGATGTATTTTAGGCAACAACAGTGTCCTGGCCCATGGGACACAGGTTTTAGTGACCTGTGGGGTATTTTTATTCTTTTCCTTCCATGGCTCAGGCTCTTTTTTCAGAAGTCACAAATGATTTGTTGAGAAATGATACACAGCAGACACCATACACCAAGAACCCCCCGGTATAGAAATAGTATGAGTGGAAAGGAAAACACAAACTTGGAGAGTGTCCGTCCAGAGTTAATTTCCAATTTGTTGAGCTTCTTGTGTGTTACACCGGATACTTGAATTAACATTCCTGCATCTCTGATTTCCTGTTGAGTCCATTCAATGTGTGCCAACAACCCTGGACCCAAAGCAATCCAATAAAATGCGTTCCTGTTCAGCTCAGCTCTGTGGACTATTGACAGCGTACGTGGAATTTGGGGACTTTGCTGAGTTTTACAATAGCATTCCTGCTGACTTCCTGGTCAATACTTTCCCGGGTGGTTAATATACTCCTAGAAATGTCCCAGTCACTAATGTGCTTCTGGGTTCCCTTTCTATTTATGGGGGTTTATCACAAAAGCTGCTGCTATAAAACTTAAAAAAGAGGTCACATAACTTTTATTCCAGGGACGATGACGGTGCTTAGAGCTGGGTCTATGGGCTGGACTTTGATGGGATTTATTTTTTCTGTTCTTTCTGTTAATTGAGCTGGTGACACCAAGTCTCCTTGTAATTGAATTTTAAATCTATGTATTTATATTTTTATAGAGATGATGGATGTGTGTGAAGCAGATGGCTTTGGAAGTGACGAATTAATTAAAAGGAAAGCCAAATCCTCTCCTTTCTCTTCAACTCCTTCAGGGCAGGGGGCTCCCAGCACCTTGATCGGAGGGAACGAGGCACTAGAACATGGAGGCAGGGACAGCTGACACATTTTCATAAATGATTAAGGAAGTCCGTGGTTGAGAGAAGTTTGTACTTTCATGTTTCAGAAGGAAAGGAGTCTTGGTAGAGGTTTTACGCCATGTGGATAGGAGCCAAAATCATTTCAAATGTCAGCCTAATACAGGGTAGATTCAGGTAAAGGAGCTAGCTGTCCAAACTTTTTCTCTTCCATGGCATCAACGAACCTCATTCATTGTCTTCCCCACACCTGCTGGGCTGGTGGGTTTTGGATTTGGGGGTCTGCTGGTGGCTGCTGATGGGAACCGTGGGCTACATGTAGCTTCTGCCATTGACACCAGTGGCAGTCACGCAGACCTCCTTCCCACCATCCCACTCTGGAGGCGAGGGGCAGGGCAAAGAGGCCATTCTGTTTCCTCTGTGGTCCATGGCTAGGGCTAAGCTGCCAGGTGGGGGATGGACAAGAGCGGAGGATGGTGAAGGAGGGTGAGTTCACCCAGGAATTGAGCAGAAATTGTTGGTGGCTCAGGTCTGGTGCTCAGGAGCCATTCACAGCTCCACGCCTTCATAGTGACTGGCTGAGCAGAGACCTGGTCTGCCACCACAGTGAGCATGCTCTTCAGGTCCTTAACCGCTGTGGTTTCCTGTGGGGCACATCTAAGGGAGGCATGTGCCATATGGGCAGGTCCGAAGATCTCAGTTGGGATAGGGGGGCGAGCCAGAGGCATCACAGGCACCAGGATGGGGGCAAGATAAGCTTGGAGCAAGTGCTGTAGATAGTGGCAAGACTCAGCTACTCCTACTAGGATCTTGAACAAGAACTGCCCTGAGCAGCTCTGAAGACAAGGGTGTTAGAGCTCGTCATCCTCACCTCCTCTCGCAGCACCTATTCCTCTTTTTCCTTTTCTACTTCCTAGAATAATATTTCCCTTGGAAGAGCAACCAAGTTACTGGGAAACTGCAGCCAAACAACACTGCGGGATTTTGAGAGAACGCTCCCAAGTCCCAGGCAAGACCCAATCACAGTGGTAATTCATCTAATCATTATTCACCCAGGGCTCATCTCCTGAGTGTTTGACTGTCAGAACTGAATTCCACCCCAAAGAAAAGCTATCCTCAGAGAAGATTTGCAGTTCTTCTTTGTAAAAAGGAGAGGAAAAAGGGGGAATTTATTTAAAATAGGCACGTGTAAGCTCCCAAGGGACAGGATGCATAAATTGCAAGAACAGCTCCAATCAAACTTGAATCCTCCCGGTTTAGGATTTTACTAAGGAGGACGGAATATGAAAGGGAACAGAGTATCCCTACTCACTTCCAAGTCACATCAAGGCAGCCAGCTTGTGACAGGAAGATTACCTGCAGGAGGGCTTTATTTGATGTGAAAAGGGTTAACGTCATTTTAGCAGATTAGAAATTCTCTGGGTCTCTTAGGAATGAAAAGCAAATTCAGAGCTTTTCCATGAAGGAGTGTGCATAAATCCTTTTTAGACATTGGAAACAAAAGGAGGGGAAATGGCCAGACTGACTTGCTTTGTGTTTGACATACAGGTTCATGAAGATCTTGAGTTTTATGATTCTCTTTTTATGGATGGCCTAGCTGGGGGGGGGGGGGTAAATAATGGGGGAGGGGAAAGCTGGGACTATGTTAAAAGCCTCAGCCATTGAACCAATCAGTGCATAGTTAATGATCACCTACACAGGGTTCAGCTCTGTGCTAGGCACTAGGTATGATGGGCAGTGGACACTGATCACATAAGCAAGCCTATCCCTGCAGAGCCATACGCTCCGGTTGAGAAGGAAAGATGACAACAAGGAAACAATGCTGAGTGCCATAAGATGCACTGGAGGACTCCAGAGGAGACAACTTCCTTAAGGCCAGAGTCATCAGTGGGGCAGGCGAGCAGGGTAGTGGGAAGGCATATGAGCCTCAGAAAACTTCTCCACTGCCATGCCACCATCTCTGTCTTTCCCTTCCTTCTCTCCCCTTGTCCTGCCCTCAGCACCTCCCCACACCCCACCTCCACTCTCCCCAGAGACTGAAGACACATTTCAGGCCAGCCGTATTATTGGATTTTAAATGATGCTATGGCTTTTTAATTCTTGGTTTAATTGCCTTTCCATGCAGGGCACTGAGAATGGTTGATTACCAGGCAACTGGGCCTGGCGGTGACATTCCTTATCCGATGTCCCTTCAAGCTGCAGTGAAAGGGACATGCTCTCAGGGCCTCAAGGTGGACTTTAATAGGCCTAGCCCTCAGCGTCGTCGTCCAGTTGCCAGACCGCAGTGGTCTGGTCCGCTGCGCTGTCCGTGGTGCTGAAGGCTGCCCCACTTAACCAGGCTCTCTGGCCAAACCAGGCACTACTTCCTGCAGCTATGGAACTCGGAGGGCTGAATAATTTTTTTTTAATTTTTAATTTTTTGGGGATAGAGAGGGAAGCCAGGGGAGAGAGAGAGATGGGGGGCTTGGGGCAGAGGGACAGGGAGAGAGAGAATCCTAGGCAGGCTCCAAGCTCACTGTACAGCCCAGTGTGGGGCTTGATCTCATGACCCTGAGATCATGGCCTAAGCTGAAATCAAGAGACAGACACTTAACTGAAAGAACCACACAGGCACTCCTGGAGGGCTGAATAATTTAAACAAATGGATATATTTCCCCTTCCCCTATGGGCGGCCAAACAAGCCCTCCTGCATCTCTGGAATGATTACCCCTCATTCAGTGGTACTCAGCAACCCTGCTGGGAGCTGGGAGAACAAGAGAGGAGTGTGGGCAGCCTCCACTGTGGTGTTTCTGCTGTGGGTGGAGCTCCCTATTAGCACGCAAGAGAGAGGAGCCCAGAGAAAAAGAGCCAGCCCAGCCCTCCTTCCCTCAGCCTCTGACTTCATCAGGCTCATATGGGAATAGGAGGTCCAGTTTGTCCCCTTATCATTGATGACAGGCCCAGCTCTGTGCCAAGAGGAAGGCCCTACTTTGTCCTAAAACACAGCTGCTTAGTGAGGCCAGACTGTCACAGAGCAGTGCCACACAGACCCACACAGGCAGATGCTGCGTGGGGATGAGAGGACTCATTAGAAGATGAAACAATCTGGGTGTGGTGCTAACCATGCTGCTGGGCCTCAGACCTTTCCTTCACCCTCCAACTCACAAGCTGCCTTCCCTGAGGTCCTGTAGGATCCCCTCAGGCCTGGGTTCGGCTTGAAGTCGTAGTCCATCTTGTCAGTTCAGATGAAAAGAACGGACACTAGAGGTCATATCGCCCCCAGGCAGGGCTGGACCAGCCATAGGACCTGTAGGAATGCAACCCCACTAGCTCACAAATAGTTAATCAACACATCCTAAGGATATAATCACTATATGCCTGATGAACCAGATATACCCCATGAAATCTCTAACATAAACAATACAGATGCATTTCAGCTTCCAAGTTTCTTGAGATGGAAAAGACCTCCCAGAAACCAGATGAAGTCAATGGAGTCAGGAGACCCCTGGCCTCCATTTTGCCCTTAAAAACCCTGACTTATAAGCTACTAGGTGAGTTTGGGACTTTTGAGCATTAGCTTCCCATTCTCCTGAGTGGCACCACACTAATACGGAGCCTATGTTTCTTCACTGCAAGAGCTCAGTGTCAGGTTTTATTGGCTTGTTGTGCACTGGGTGGGCAAATGCTCACTTGACTCAGTTACAAGCTCGGGTCCCAGGAGGGGTGCCCATGCCCATGTCCCCACTTGGCCCATGTTCTATCCTACTGGCTCCTCTCTGGGTTTCTATCTCTTCTCCAAATGTTCTTCGTTTCTTCTCTCATACCCCATCTTACATCTTCTCGTTGAGTAGTATATCTGATGGGGCCCAATCCACAGTTGTCAGCCACCTTTCTCCCCTCTTTTCCCCCCCGCCCCGGGGGGGAAATCTACCCGGAAAATCTACCCGGAAACCTCCCGAGTCAACTGATCCATGGTCAAGGTCAATGACCAGAGGACTGAATGTCCATAAGAAACAGGAATGTAGTCCATCTCCTTGGGGACTCAACTCTCTCTGGGACAAAGGTCTACAGGAAGACCAGGCCCTGAGAGGGTGGATTCTAGAGAGCCAAGGAGGCCACTATCTAATTTACCAACTTCCTGAGGCCATCTCCAATGTGTGTCTTCTCCAACCGCACCAAGCAATTCTGTGATACCAGTTGGTGTCCTTCATTTTAACTCAATTCTGACACTATCTACCTAGAGGACTCACTCCCACAGGACGGCCCTCATTTCAGATACTAATTAGAAGTCCAGGCTGTGACCTGTGTTTCTGACTGGCTGACTATAAATTGGAGATTCCCCATGAGCCCCTTCTCAGGTTTGACTGATTTGCTCACAGACGTCAACTTCTGTTAACAGGTACGCTTACATTTACCAGTTTATTATAAAGGATACAGATAAATAGCCAAATAAAAGAGGTATGCAGGGTGGGGTCTGGAAGGGTCCCAAGCACAGAAGCTTCTGTCTCCATGGAACTGGGGTACATAACCCTCTTGGCATGTAGACGTGTACCCAAGTCAGATGCTCTCTGAACCCTGTCCTTTTGCATTTTTTAATAGGAGTTTCATTACATCGGCACAATTGATTAAATCCTTGGCCATTGGTGACTAAACTCAATCTGCCTTGGAGGTAGAGGAAAAGGGCTTAATGTTCCAATCCTCTTAGTCAAGTGGCTGGTTCCCCTTGGCAACAAGCCCCCACCCTTAGGTGCTTTCCAAAAGTCACCTCATTAATATAAACCCAGGGGCAATGTTATGGTAACAAGACACTCCTTTCATCATCTTGGCTCTGGCCTATATCAGGAACCAAAAAACAAACATTAAGGAAAGATGGTCCCACGGCTCTACTTAGGAAATTCCAAGGGTTCTAGGAGCTCTATGCCAGGCAGTAAGAAGACCAAATATGTATTTCTTATTCTAAATTCCAATATCACTCCACCATCATGGAGCGCTCTCCTAAATGATGCATGGGGGTGGAGGACTTAAGGACAATTTGGTGGTGGGGAGGGGCAGAGGCAAGAGAGCTCCCCCAATCCCAACTGTCCAAGCTGGAAGGGGAGAGGGGGAGAGCCCAGGTGCTGGATGAAGCCATGGCAGGAGGGAACTCAGGAGCCAGCAGAGTGGGGGCGCTGCCGTCAAAGCCTCACAACCCGACACTGCCTGCGTCCCCCCACCATCTCCACCCTGTGTTACCAGAGCGCGGGTGTGACAAGCTCCACCCGGCAGTCCCACTTTCATCACCAGCATTTTAATTCGCTGATCTAACATTTCCCTAGAACACAGGGTTGGTTTTTTTCCCCACTTGATTTCCTAGGGCTTGTCTCTTCATTGTTTTTCTTCTTAAAAGAACAAAGCCAAAGACAAGCACCTGTCTTTTACACTTCTGCTGAAATTTTGCAGCTATTGTTGGTGAAGGGGGTGGGGGGGTGATAGAAGGAGGTGCGTTTGGGAGAAGGGATGCAGAGGGACCAGATTCCTGAGATCATGAGGTTGAGGTGCTCTTGAAGAAGCACCCCCTGGAAGATGCTAAGTCTGGGGGAGGGTGTGACTGGCTTTGGAGAGGCCCCTTGGGAAAAGCAGCCCTGTTCCATAAGCTACCTTGACAACACCCTGGCTCTGAGAATGTGCCTGCCCTGAAGGCTGGATTTACGGTCACCCATCACAACAGACTAGAGCATGGCCTGGGCACCTACTGGACATAGGATTAGCTCCCTCACCTCTCCCTTCCTTCCAGCATGGAAAGTAAAACAAGTAAGGGGACTGCAGGCAGCAGGGATGATGAGATATTGCTCCTCTGTGAGGGTCAGCCCTGAAAGACTGTAGAGGCAAGAATGAGCTTGACCATGTTCTAGAAACTGAGAGGTCAGCATGGCGTGGACTGAACCCAGGGGGGAGCTGGTGGGAGGTGAAAACTGGGGATGAGTGGAATGCAAGAGCTGGATCATGCAGTGCCTGAAGGCCGCCTGTGGGTATGATCATGCTTTGGCCGTCCCGCATCCAACTTTCCAGCTTTCTGGGGCAGTGAAAGGAGTCTGGCCAGAAGGGCCAGATTATCTCTCTTGGCTGGGTTATGGCACTTGACCTGGCTTGGCCAACTGCTCTCTCCTGCCTTGGACTTTGAATCTCAAGTAGCCAAAGATGGGAAGAAAGTCAGGCTCTCTCTGGGTGGTGATTGGGAGATGTGGGGCCTGGCAGCTTTGAGTATATTCTGTCCTGGCTGTTTCTGCCAAAAGATGCTTCTCGCCTGTTCTCCAAACCTAGAATCTCCTGTTGTCAATTCTAAGGCTTGATATCCGCTAGCAGAGCCTTCTTTTCTTATGCTAGACAGAAAAAGATAGTGTTACATATGAATGAGCACATCCTGATTGACCCTGTTTGGGAGTCTGGAATCAAATGGGATGCTACTGAGGGGTTTTAGGCGGGATCATTCTCTTTTCTTTTTTTTAGGCGGGGTGGGGGAGCCCATGCCTGTATGCACGCACATACGGTGGGCAGGGGGTAAAGGGAGAGAGGTAGAGAATCTTCAGCAGGCTCCAAGCCCAGCACAGTGCCCGACATGTCTCGATCTCACAGCCCCTGATATCATGCCCTGAACTGAAATCAAGAGTCAGATGCTTAACCAACCGAGCCACCCAGGGGCACCTAGTCAGGGATCTTTTTATTTATTTATTTATTTATTTATTTATTCATTCATTCATTCATTCATTTATTTTTAAATGATTATTTATTTGAGAGAGCAAGAGAGCACATGCACACGTGAGAGAGCACAAGCCAAGAGAAGGTGCAGAAGGAGAGGGAGAAGCAAGTTCCCTGCTCAGCAGGGAGCTGGACATAAGACATATGGGGGCTCCATCCCAGGACCCTAGGATCATGACTCGAGCTGAAGACAGACACCTAACTGACTGAGCCACCCAGGCACTCCCTGAGGCAAAGGATCTTTTTAAAGATCCTTCTGGATGCTGTATGGAGAGTGGATTATGGGGAGGCAGGAAAAGAAGCAGGGATACCATCTAAGGCTACAGGCCAGGTGGGAGATAATGGCAGCAGGGAAACCAGGAATTCAAGATCTGTACTTAAGAATGGCTTTGGTGATGATGGATAGATGGGAAAAGGAATCAAGGATGATGCTCAGGTTTCTGATTTGGATACCGTGTGGACAGTCCTGAGGAGAACTGAGGACAGAAGAGATCTGTGCTGGGCCAGGTGGAAGCAACCCCTCTATGCTGCACATGTTAAGTGTGAGAGCTTTGTTCAGAGAGGGTCCAAGCAAGCAAAGAGATCTCTTTGCCAGGTAGTTTAGTAGAGGGAATACAATATGCAGAACCAGGTACAGGGGTGCTGGAGAGCTAAAACAGGAAGTGGAGAAACAGGTATCTGCCCCTTCTTCCCCCCACTCCTGCACCCTTCTGCACACCCTGCCCCCCGGAAAGAGGTATAAGAGAAGAGGTGATGGTACCAGCAAGCTCAGGATCTGAGGCTGGTTGGTGGGAACGAGGATTTGGGGGAAGGGGCTACCCAAGGGTTCTCCCAGGCTGTGAAAACTGAGGCCACAGAAGAGATGTAGCCAATGCCCAATAAGCAGCCACTGGCAGAGACACAATGAGTCAGAAAGAGGGAAGAAATACTCTGGCTTCTCCTCTTCTCCCTCCTGCCAGTCTCCAGCCATTGGCTGAATCTGACCAGAAACCCGCAGGCAAGGAGACTTGGGAAATGTAGTTTTCTGGGGGCAGTTGCAGTAATAGAGAGGAGCAGGGGGATGGCAGGGGAAGCAGGCAGGGGTAAAACAGATGTCCACCAGAAATCGCAGTGACAGTTAAACTAGTCTTCCAGAATTTATCTGTATTCTTAAAGTGCCCTTTTTCAAAGGAATGAATCTCTGAGGAGGGGATTCAGATCTTAGTGACAGGAGGCCTAAGAATCTCTCCTAGTTTCCCTGCAGGGAGACTGAATGTGACCTAGTCCATCTTGGGTGGATCTACCTTGGAAGTCAGAACCAGCCTTGCTCATCTTCTAAGAAAGCTCCCCTGTTCCCCCGCTGCTCCCAGCCTCCCTGTCCAACATCCTTCCGCCTTTTCTCAGTGAAAAGGAAACAGCCGACTTGTCAGAAACCGACCTCCAGGATAAAGAGAAGGAGGAGAAATGTGACCAGGAGAGCCATGAAATGGTGATGACAGCTGCTGCTTGATACGGAAAAGGGGATCCTAATTCTTGCTTGGACAAGCAGGGAAGTAAGAAGTCAATCAGCCAACGTGGAGGGCAGCCTGGCGAGGCAGGGCCGGCCACCTCCCGCTAAGAGCCCTGGATCCCTTTGCAGAGGGGGACGAGCTTCTGGTTGAGAGGCGCTGGTGACCAAGGGGACCTGAGTCATTCACTCGCTTGGCCCAGAGGGGGACCTCTGGTTCCGAAGAGGGACAGGGTGGTGTAGGGGTAGGGCTGAAGCCCTCGAGCGGCATTCTGGTTCCAGCTGGAGAGCAGGGCTCTGAGAGCCTGGGGCAAGCTGCCTCACCTCCCCCTGGGGTCCTCAGTTTTCTCCTCCCTACTAACCCGATGCCTCCTGCTTCTCCAGTCCACAGAGACTGGACTTCAGCGGCACCCACCCCACCAGGCTCAGAGCCCCTCCCGCTGTGTGCAGGAAGTCAGGTCTGGCCTAGGGTCCTCTCCAGACCCACTGGTGTCTCACTCCAGATGACGCTGTCCCTGGGGTTCGCTATCTCTGCCCTATGTGGGCATTTTCGGGCCAGTTCCTTCCTTCTCAAACTCCTTCCCTCCAAGCTGGGACACAGTCCTGATTCCCATAATTCCCAAAGCCTGGCTCCGTACGAGTCAGGGGTTTAAACAAGCTTTACTTGCGGCTTAGCAGCCACAAAGTGAAATGGGTTAGCAGGTGCCCCAAGCTCTCCATGGGCAGCTCTCTACCCCTCTCCCCCAGGGTGGCTCTTGTCTTAGTTTAGACCTGGTGCTATGGCCCCCCTCACACCCTGAGTGAGAATGCCTTTGTCCAGGGCCCTGTAACCCAGAGCCCGGCACCCACTCTCTGCTGGGCTCAGAGAGAAAGGCCACCCTGCCTTCAGAACCTTGTGCTTATCAGAGCCATCCCCTCTAGTCAAGAAGAGGAGTTTGGCTGCACTTTGACACAAGAAAACCTACCAAATCATTTTGCCCAGAACAAAGGAGCTCTTTCCACAACACAGATCAGAGAACTGTTGATAGCTTTAATTGTAGAAGTTTGTTCCCACTTCTGGACATGGAGGCTGCGGAAATATTGGGGTTTCGCCTGGTTAGAGCTCCTTTATGTGAATAATGGGGATCATAAGATCTGCCCAGCTAGGACATTGTATTAAATGGATAATGAATATAAAGAATCCGGTGTATACAGTAGGTACTCAATAAATGCTGAGGCATTTCCCCCACTCTTGGCTCAGGTACTTCAACTGTAATATAAGGAGCTGGGGAAAATAAGGCTGTACTGGAGGGTTTGGGATACCACTTCCAACTCTCTGAATACCGAAGAGAGGGTGAGGGACACTCTTCTGGGTGATGACGGTGACTTGGAAGGGGTCAGACCCAGCATGGTGGTTGTGGGGCCAGGTCTCTACTTAGAGTGGTCCCTAGTGGTCAGCTGTGTGGACCACTGAGGGGTGTAAAAAACTGGGTTCACGTCCAGTTTCCTCTCCCTCCCTGCCTTGCTGTGTGTCCCTCAGGCAAGGCACAAACTCTGTGTCCCCCTTGTATCAACTGTCATCGCTGCTGAGGATGGGCCTGAGTATCTGATTCAGGTCTGGATGGCCACACCTGGATGTGGGGCAGAGCCAGGCCTCGTGCGGTTGTGTGGGCCGAGGGGTTGTGGGGCCTGAGCTGCGAGTGGAGGGTCTGGAGAAGCTGCCTGTAGTCAGATGTGGGATATCGTCTTGGGCACTGCACCCCTGCTGACCTCCCCTTGGGAGGAGTGACCCCACTTTCTCCTCTCTCTGGCCCTTGAGGGCTTGACCTACACCCAGCACACAGCGGCACTTAATTAGAGTTTGCAAAATAAATGGATTTATGGGTGAGAAACCCTGGTTTTAAAAAATGAGGCAATGAGGAGTGCCTGGGTGGCTCAGTCAGTTAAGGGTTTGCCTGCCTTCTGCTCAGGTTATGATCTCTGAGTCCTGGGATCGAGCCCCAACTCGGGCTCCCCATTCAGTGGGGAGTCTGCTTCTCCCTCTTCCTTCCTCTGCTGCTCCCCTTGCTCATGCTCTCTCCGTCTCAAATAAATAAAGTCTTAAAAAGAAAAAATAGGGACGCCTGGGTGGCTCAGTTGGTTGAGCGGCTGCCTTCGGCTCAGGTCACGGTCCCAGCGTCCTGGGATCGAGTCCCGCATCAGGCTCCTTGCTCAGCGGGGAGCCTGCTTCTCCCTCTGCCTCTGCCTGCCACTCTGCCTATGCTCTCTCCCTCTCTCTCTGATAAATAAGATCTTCAAAAAAAAACAAAAACCTTCTCTGCAGTTTTGTCATTTTGCAATTCTCTGTAATGAAGAATTAAAACAAAACAGAACAAAATGCAGCATTCCCTTGAAGACAGAAGCTTTCGATGGCGCCTTGCAGTGGAAATGTGTTGCTGGGTGGGAAATTCACAATGGCGAAAATCCACTATGGGGTCAGGGATGCTTTGGATGAATTTGCATTTCATTAGTCACGAGAGCATCTTGAGACAGGTGAAACATGGACAAAACAGGACACAGGAGGAGGGCAATGCTTAACTCACCAGAATAACCTCCAAGGTGGGGGAAGGAGGGGGAGGAGAAGAGGGTAGGGGTGGGGGTAGGGGGCGAAGCAGGGCTGGTGTGAGACAGATGGTGGGGAGGGCAGAGAACAGAGGGAGAACAGAGTTTGGTACACAGGGAGGCAGGGACCATGGGGTTGGGGACTTCCTGCTGCTCTCCGGCCGGGCTGGTGACCAGAGGGGGGTTACTCCTGGTTTTGGGGGGTGCTCCAGCTCTAGAAGCCACCACACCCTCCTTCTGCTCCTGCATAACCACCTGATGTCTGAGTGGATTGATCTGTAGGTCAGGCACCCAGTGGCTGTCATTGCTGTCACTCCATTTGGATCCCTACCACGGAGGAGAGCTCTGTGGGCACTCAGCCTGGCACACACCTCTTTCACTGCCTCTCCCCTTATCTGCGTGTCTGGCAGCTTGTGGCTCAAGCTCTGGAGGGAGGGTTTAGAGAGCCCCCCAGGTTAGATGGGTGGTGGCTAGAATGGGGGGGCAGGAAGGCATGGGTCCGAAGGTCCTGAGGTCATAGCACTGGTCATCTCCTGACCTCCCCCCCGCCCCAGATCCAGCTTCCTCTCCTGGGCCTCAAGGACCCTGTGGCTGGAGCGGAAGGGTTTTCTGGGTGTGTCTGTGTCAGGTCTGCGGAGCGGCCCAGGCTCCAGGCTCCGAGTCGGCAATTCTGGGCCAGTCTTCAGTGTCCCATACAGGCTGGAGGTCTGGCCAGCCCTGACCACCTCCCCAAGGGAAAGAGGCCTGGATCTGGGGTTCGGTAAGGCCACTAACTGGCTATTTGACCTGAGGTATGTCTCTGCTCTCCCTAGGCTCATTTCCTCAGCTGCTAGGAGCCCACACTCCCCACCAGAGCTTCTCTCATAGACTCTACCCCAGAAGGACCAAGGGGGCAAGGAAGTCAGGGCTCCCTCTGAGATGCAGGGCTGGAGAGGGGGAGAGCTGGCCTTTTGAAGGACCTGCTTGGCCCTGTGCTCCTGCCATGGCTTCTGCTCATCCAAATCCAACGTGTTCCTCCAGGAAGTCCTCCATGCTTGCAGCCCTTTCCACCTTCCTTTTGAATGAATCCCATGCTGAGTGCCGAGTCCTGTGCTGCGACCAGGAGGGTGGGGGTATAAGGGCTGAGCTCTTCATTGTATATCTGTTGCAAGGAATCCTCTAGAACATGGCTCTGGCAGAATCTCATCCCCAAGGGCCAGTCTTTTCCCCCATCCCCCATCAGATCATGTGCCCGAATGTAGACCAATAGACTGTGGCTAGGGAAATGAGGCAGGGTCACATGATACAGACCATGGGCCCCCAGAGTCCTAGGGCCAAGCTTGGGAACCTCAGAGCAGATCTGCTCCTGCCTCTCCCTCTCCCTTCCTAAGGTCTGGAAACAACGAAGGGCATTCTCTGTGCCCACTCCCCTTCTGGCCCCCAACCCAGGACCCCATCACCTACCCTGGTATCCAGCCTCTCTTTTCTGCCTCGTCCCATGCAATCCACCTACATGATGGCAAAGACGTCCTTCTGAAAGCACAGAGGAGGGTCTCATCTTCCTGCTTCCCAACTTGGAGGGTTCTCTGTGGAGTCACAGCCACTTAACTCCATAGATAAGGGTTTTCACCTGCCTGCCACCTGCTTTTTCTGGCCTGTCTCCAGTATCTTCCATCCCCACATCCCCCCTCCCAGAGTCCTCCCTGCATCTCAGGCTTAGTCCGGTTCCTTAAAAACACAGGTACCATGCTCCTTCAGGTTGGGCACACTGTTCCCCTTGGCTGAGGTCCTTCAAGGCTGAGTGAAAATGCTCCCTTCTCTCTGGCAGCATTCCCTGACTCCTCAGGTGGAATTGATGGCCACCTGTGCTCCCAGCATACCTGTAAACACCTCCGGGGCAGTCCCCCGTTCTTTCCGTTCCTACCACTTTATCTGTCTCACTCCCCATCTGATTCTCTCATCCAGACGAAACTAGGACTACATCTTATTCATTTCAGATTTTGCCCTGCACACAGCAGGCACATAATAAATGCTTGTTGCTTGGGACAGATAACTGCCACTCACATCCCGCACAAATTGCTTGTTTTCTTTTAAAGCTTTAAAAAACCATTACAGAAATCGTCCTCTTGGCTTTTACATGTTCATAACCACACCGAGATGGATTAGTAAAAAGCCAAAGTCCCTTATACTTTTCTCTCTCCCAATCGAATTCCCCAGGGTGAGCCTGTCAACCACCAGGAGGGCTTTCTCTAGGCCAGTGGTCCTCAGAGTTGGAGCCCTCCCCTACAACAGCATCAACCTCTGTTAGAAATGCAGATTAGAGGGGCACCTGGGTGGCTCAGGGGGTTAAGCCTCTGCCTTCGGCTCAGGTCATGATCCCAGGGTCCTGGGATCAAGCCCCACATCGGGCTCTCTGCTCAGTGGGGAGCCTGCTTCCCCCCCCTCTCTCTGCCTGCCTCTCTGCCTGCTTGTGATCTTTCTCCCTCTGTCTCTCTGTCAAATAAACAAATAAAAAAAATATTAAAAAAAAAAAAGAAATGCAGATTAGAGCCCCATGTCAGCCTGGGGACCAGGCCCAGCATTCTGTCCCCAGGTGAGAGTCTCAGACTGAAAACCAGTTCAAGGAGTGCTGAAGCCCCTGGGGCCAGAGCTCCCCCTCAGCCCCCCTAACCCAGCCAGGAGTGGAGGACCAGCAGGTGGAGCCCCTATCACAGACCCATATTAATTTGGAACAAAACCCTAAAGTCAGCTAATTTCCTTGTCTTTGGCCTCCTTCTGTCTGAGTGGGTGGCTGGAGAGAGCCAGCGTGGGCTGAGGGCTGGTCCCCTTCCTCTGGGGCCGGGGGTGGTGGTGGGGCTCTGGCTGGGACACTAATGGGCTGTGTGATATTTGGCAAGTCACTATACTGCTCTCATCTCAGAGAGGTGCTGGTTCTCTAGATATTCTCCAGGACCTGAACAACAACAACAATCTGTGTTTTGAGCTCTCTGAGGGCTTGAGGTCCAGATGAGGGAATTTCAAGGGAGTTTCCAAAAGGAAGGGGCAAGACCCCAAAATAGTATGAAAGGACCCATTCCTCTCCCGTGCACGCTATCTGCTTTCCCAATGCAGAACAAAGCACTGCCTGTCAGTTGCGTGGCCTCTGTTTGTAGACCAATTCGAAGAAAGACTCTCTTGTGTACATTCCACCTTCATAAAGAACCGGATCTAACAAGCATTCATTCAGAACGTACCACGTGCCAGGCACTATTCCAGGTGCCAGATATACAGCCGTGAGGGAAACAGGCAAAACCAGCCTGCCCTGATGAAGTTTACATTCTAGCCAGAGATAATCAACAAAGAATCGGAGGTGGACAGTGTGTGTGGGGGGAGGGCCATGGGCTGGGTGGGTGCAGTGAGGCGAGCGGAGCAGCTCAGAGCGCAGAGCCTGCAGGCCTGGGTGTAATTGGGCCCCTTCTGCACCCTGGGGAAAGGGAATTTCCAAACGCTCTTCTCCTGAGCCGGGGCTGGTACCAGGCTCTGCCTTGAAGGGGCTTCTGGTATGTTTCCAGAAAGAGACCAGACTGGCCCCAGGGTTGCAGGCAATTCTTCCTTGGACAGGATTCCACTTGTGAGCTGGCATGGCTCGGCCCATGGCCCATCCAGGAAGGCTGGCAGGGAGATGCCCCCTGCAGGAGCCCCCTCCCCCAAGTACCTCCCCAACCCACCCACCCCCACCATGCAGGAGGGGATGGGCTGCCCCAGACGTCCCTCCTTCTAACTCAAAGCCCAGTCCCATGCCAAGCCTGAGCTTGGCAGGTGCTTTGAGCACAGAGTCCTTGCTAATTATACCCCGGACAGATGTTGAGCCCTCCTTGCCCTGGCATCTTTTAGAGGCCTGTGATGCCAGTCTCCTCTTTTTTTCTTCCAAGGCCTCCCTTTTGCCTCCCCATGCCAGCCTTACCTAACCAAGAACTGTTTCCAGGCAAAAATCCAAAGAGAAAGTTTTTATCTGGGCGGTGGGCTTCAGGAAGGCATAGAAATCCATGTCTCTATTTTTTTTGTAGGTTTTTTTTTGTTAAGATTTTATTTATTTATTTGACAGAGATCACAAGTAGGCAGAGAGGCCGGCGGGGGTGGAGGTGGGGGAAGCAGGCTCCCTGCTGAGCAGAGAGCCCCATGTGGGGGCTTGATCCCAGGACCCTGGGATCATGACCGGAGAGGAAGGCAGAGGCTTTAACCCACCGAGCCACCCAGGCGCCCCTTCTCTATTTTTTTTAAAGCTTTTATTTATTTATTTGAGAAAGAGCAAGAATGCCTGCACAAGTCAGGAGGGGGGGCAGAGGGAGAGGGAGAAGCAGGCTCCCCTGCAGAGTAGGGAGCAGGGAGCCTAACTTTGTGAGGCTCGATCCCAGGACACTGGGATCATGATTTGAGCCAAAAGCAGACGCTTAACTGACTGAGCCACCCAGGTGCCCCTCTGTTTCTCTGTTGTTGTTTTTTTGTTTGTTTGTTTGTTTTTAAGGCATTCCCCAAACTGTCATTCCTTGAGCCCAAGGACAACTCTGGTCCCTTGCAGACCCCACGGGGTGGGGGAAGCCAGCACAATGAGTTAAGTCTGGTGGTCCAGAAAGGTGTGGGGAATATCTGTGCCTCTGTTTTCCTACGGTTGTGTTATGGAATGGGGTGGGAAAGTCAAGGCCTCTTGCATCAGAAGGGCCTGGCTTGCCCACGAGCTGACTGCTGGTGGCATTTTATGCCTGTCCTGCGGCTCGTTACAGGATGGCAGGTGAGTCTGGGCCGTGGGGCCCTGGGGTGAAATATGGCCCAGGGAAGGGGGGGTCTGTGGGTGGCTGAGCCTGATGAAGGCGGCCAGGCGATTACTTAACCATCCTGGTGGGCTTTTCACTCCCAGTGGTGACATTTTTTTGTTTCGATTGCTTAAAAAACAGAATCGCATCTCCCCTGGTCATTTTTCTGCTTTTTTCTCATAAATGAAAAGGCAGATGTTTCCCAGAAGAATTCCAGTGAGAATCTCGTTTCTTCTTAGTGCCTTGAAGCTCGGGATAAGATGAGAGCTACCGCCTCCCCTTCAAGCGCCACCCCCCTCTTCCATCCGAGTTCCCTCCTTGCCCTGGCCCCGCATCTCCCCCTTCAGCATGCTTTCTCGGTGGCCTCCCCACTGACTCCTGATCAGGGTTTCTGGGCTTGCTGGCCTCTTTCATTCTGCCTCCCCCTCCCCTGCCATCCTTCCCCTTTGTCTCCTGGGGGAGTGCTTCCCATTCCCTCCCCGACTCCTCCCTCAACCTTTCCTCCTCTCTCCTACTGTCCAGGACTCTCCCCATTTTGCAGATGAACAAACTGAAACTCAGAGAGAAGGAATTTGCCCAGGAGCACCTAGCTCGTCCCCCCTGGGTGTTCAGTGCGCTATGGCTGCTGGTCAGGTCACCTGGGGCTGGATGATCCTCCCTCCAGCCGGTTGTCTGTGTTATAGTGTCTACCTGCGAAGCTGTAGTTCTGGCTAGACCAGACCCTTGCTCTGCGGGTGAGCAGCATTGATGTCAGCTGGGAGCTGGGGAGAGGTGCACAGCCTCGGCCCCCATGCTGAGCTTTTGAATCAGAGTCAGCATTTTAACGCTATTGCCCCAGAGACTCACAAGCACACCAGAGTTTTCTGCTGGCGAGCTTTCAGGGTAGGCTCTCCGTGCTGCTGGTCTTGCCTCCAGGAGGGGGCGCTGTATCCCCCTCCGGCGTTCCCGCTGTGTGCTCGCAGCCACTGCGCAACCCCGCCCCCTCCACTCCTCTTCTGCGCCCGGGAAAGCCTTCCAGGTCCACACCAAGCAGCCCAGCCCAGGGTGGGGCAGCAGCGGGCAGCGGCTCAGCTGATTGCCCCTGGGTCTCTTGCTGTGTAGTTAGGCCTAGATAATTAAGGGCTTGGAAACATCTGGAAACCATAACCTGGCATTAGCAGGCTGGGCCCTTCCACCTCTTCCCTGAGGGTATAGGCCAGCACCGGCAGCTGTGACCTGGGCCAGTTCCTCTGTGGCGGGGAGGCCTGCAATCGAGTCTCGCAGAGACAGGATGTGAAGGGGACAGGTGAGAGCTGGGATCCTGTTGTTTGATGCCTACCAGGTGCAGCTGCTCTGGCTCGAGCCTCAGGTCCCCCAGCCGTGGTTCTGAGAGCAGCCCCGGCTAGAGAGGTCATCTGTCTCTGGGAAGCCACAATGCAGGGTGTCCCCAGCCCCTGTAGCTTAGGTACCGGGGCTGGAAGGGACCGCCGTCTCCTAATTCAAGCTCCTCATTTGACAGGAAGAAACAGGTCCGGGGATGGGAAGGGACTTGGCTAAGGTCACACAGCTTTGTCTCTGGGTGTAGATGGCAACCTCAGTCAGGACAGATGTGGCCCGGCTCCCAAATCCTGAAGCTGTCCTTTGACTCGCCTCTTTCCCTCGCACACCCTGTAGCAGATCAGCTATGGCCAAAAATTCTGTTTCTCCTCCACTGAAGGATGACGGTGGTGGCTACTCACCCTCCCCTTGGTCATAAGGGGCTCCCACCTTGGTCTGTTGTCACCAGCTGCCATGTTGCGAGAAGCCCAGGGAACCTGGGAGAGGCCCGTGGGAAGAGGGATAGATTGGGCTAACAGCCCGGGCCAAGCTCCCAGCCGCTGCCGGCACACACTTACTGTGACTGAGCCATCTTGGAAGTGGCTCTGGTAGCTCCTGTCAGACTGGCTCAGCCGATGTCACATGGAACAGATGAGTCTTCCTTGTTGAGCCCTGCCAAACTGCAGACTCATGAGCAAAATGCACGAGTGTGGTTGTTTTCAGCACCAAGTATTGGGGGTGGTTTGTTATGTGGAAACACATAACTGGAAAGCACCCTGAATCCAATCTGTCAGCTCTGCCTTCCAAATATAGCTAGAATCCAACCTCCATAATCTCTTACGTGGAAGATTACAATAGTCTCCTGATGGGGTTTCCTGCCTCTGGTCCCTCACTCCCTACATTCTGCTCTCCTACTGAAATAGAAGCCAGACCATGCCCTTCTGCTTGAACCCTCTACAGGCTCCCAGGTTCACTCGCAGTGAGAGGCAAAGTCATTTCCATGGGCCAGCAAGCCCTGCGGGAGGGGATGCCACTTACCTCCCTGCTCTTGCATCCTCGTCTCTCCTTGGCTCCCTCCACTTCAGCCACTGGTCTTTTTAATTCTTCACCATTCTTTTTTTTTTTTTTTAAGATTTTATTTATTTATTTGACAGACAGAGATCACAAGTAGGCAGAGAGGCAGCCAGAGAGAGAGAAAGGGAAGCAGGCTCCCTGTTGAGCAGAGAGCCTGACGTGGGGCTCGATCCCAGGACCCCAGGATCATGACCCAAGCCAAAGGCAGAGGCTTTAACCCACTGAGCCACCCAGGCGCCCCTAATTCTTCATCATTCTAAATTCATGTCTGCCCCAGGGCCTTTGCACCTGTTGCTTTCCTGAGCCTGAAGCACAGTGTTTGCGGATACCCTGCTGGCCCACTCCCTCATCTCATTTTGATCCCTAGTCAAACTTCCCAAGTGGGACTTCCCTGATCACACCACATAAAAGAACACCCCTAGGGGCACCTGGGTGGCTCAGTGGATTAAAGCCTCTGCCTTCGGCTCAGGTCATGATCCCAGGGTCCTGGGATTGAGCCCCGCATCGGGCTCTCTGCTCAGCGGGTAGCCTGCTTCCTCCTCTCTCTTTGTCTGCCTTTCTGCCTACTTATGATCTCTGTCAAATAAATAAATAAAATCTTAAAAAAAAAAAAAAGAACACCCCTATGCCTCCCCAGCTCCCTTATCCTGGTGTCTTTCTCCACAGCGCTTAGCACTGGCTGTATATTGATTTTATTACTGCTTTCCAACTAGAACACAGACTCCTTGAAAGGAGGGATTTTTGCCTTTCTGCTTCACTGCTGAATCCCCAGCACCCAGCTCAGGTATGGCCTACCATGGGTGCTCAGAACATATTTGTTGGAGTGGAGTAATGCACGAGAGCTGACCTGGGCTGCAGGAAGCCCTGTGGTTCTGGGGGCGGTAAGTGCTCCTGTCTTTCTCCTGCAAAATTCTCTTCCACGGGGCCCCTTGCTGGGAGCTTCTGGTTTCTGGAAGACTACACTGTCCCCGCCTCCCGCCTCCCAGCTCAGTCCTCCAGCATCTTTGGCACTGTCTCCCACTGGGCCCCTGCTCATACTTGTCCCTGCCCCTGAAATGGCTTCCTCCAGTCTCTACTGCTTGTTGAAATCTCATCTGGTTCCGATCTCCACGTCAGCCACTGGCCACGTCCTCCAGCAAGGATCTGCTCAGCTGGCCGTTCGGGAGCACAGGAGAACAGAGAGAGTGAGGGCCTGGCTGCCAAGTGAGGCTGTTCCCCCGGGAGCCTGCTCCAGGGGTCTCTGAGGTGCCTGCGGCCAGACATCTTTCTGCCCCCATTGAGTTCAACATCCCTGGCTCCCCCAGACTTGCCTCTCCTCCGCTGAGACATTTTCTTCCTCAAGTCCCGGCTTTGGACAGCCGGCACCCTGCAGGGCCACTCCCCGCACCCGGAGACAGCGCCAGGCCCAGTAGCCCTTTACAAGGCCTCGCGTGGCACCGCAGCCCTGAGCTCTCTCCCCCAGAATGTCTGCACCCACATTTACATCCCTGACATCCTCCCAGCTGCATCCAGCTACTTTTATTTCTACTTGAGAGGGAGGCTTGTAGCCGCCAGCAGATGAGGTCTGCGGGGCACCGGAAGCGAAACTCAGCCCCGAGTCTCTAAAAATAATTTTCTATTTGGCTCCAGAACCTGGTTGTGCTCTTCATCTGCCTGCAGGGGGCCTTAGGAGGGCCCGGATCTTGACGCTGCTGTGCTGTGAAAACCTCAGGTAGGGGATGCTGAGACCCTGCCAGCTCCTGTCCCCTCCCTCCCCCCACCTTCAGGTGGCGAGGCTCGGTCACATCAAATCTAAGATTCCATTCATTTAAAGAGTGACCGTTGTTGCAGGTACAAGAAGGGCCGATTAAATGAGGCCGATTAAACCGGAGCAAGCCATCAATTACTGGACGTGCTTAGTTTCAGGGATATTATAATGTGAGAAGCAATGTGCAATCTTTGGTAAAACACAGTTGTCGGGAAGGTGGAAGAGGCCCTTCCTCTCCAAGCTGGGCGCTCTCTGGCTCACACCTTCCCTGGAAAGGAAGCAGTGACAGGGTTGCCTCCGATCCAAAGGCTTTGGCTCCCACTCTTGCCAGGCCTATCTGGGAGAAGAACCGGAGATGGGGTGATATCAACAGAGGACTGGGGAAACCAAGAAGGGGATCCTGGCAGTAGAAAGTCAAAAGGAATCTACCACCCACAAAGCCCATTGAATAATAAAGTCACAAGCCCACGCCAGCCATTGTCTTGTCAGCCCAGAGCCAAACAGATGGCTTCAGCCCCTGTCCCCCTGATCTGAGTCACGGGGGACTAGCAAGCGGGCAGAGATGGTCTGAACCCCTCCCCTGATTACTCAGCTCTGCATGCTCAGCAGTGATCTTGGCCCCCAGGAAAGGAGAGAGAGGGGGTGCTGGAGGGAGCCACGTCCTCGGCTTTCTGGGATGGAAACAGGATCCTGCAACGTAGAGTTGCCAACACCAGTTGACATCCAGGAAGGATGAACAAGGGAGCAGGGCCCAGAAAACCTGAGAGGAGCATCTGACTGCAGCAGGAGGGACTGAGGTTTGGCCTGCAGGTGGAAGGGGGTCCCTTGCCCACTGCAGTGGGCACCACTGAGCTGCCCGCATAGTCCCCTTACAACTCAAGTGCCTGCTCTCCCTGCACGGTGGGGAATGAGGGCGGTTGGCAGCTCTAAGGGGAGCCCCTCTTGCTTCTGGGTGTACTTGGCTGAAGCGACCCTCCTTCCTCAAAGCTACCCCACTTTCTGGAGGCAGCCTGCATCCAGTGACTGGTAAAGGCATAGCATAAAGGAAGGTCCTTCTTGCCTCCTGGGGGGGAGTGCACTGCCTGCAGAGCCCTCCCTGGTTGGCAGCTCCTGGGGGTGGCGGTGGGGATGGCTGAGTCCTTTGCTATGCCCGCAGCAGGGCCCAGCTCCCCACTCTGCCCCGTCCTGCCTCCTTCACTCCCGAAGGGTCCCATTTCCAGGAAACCTGCCCTTGAACCTCCAGCTCAGGGTCTGTCTCCCAGGAACCTGACCTGTCACAGAGACCTGGAGGAAACAAGAGGGGGCCGTGAGTGGCTGTAGGGAGTCCCACTCAGAAGCTGGCAGGTGGCCACAGATAACCCCGGAGACTCCTCCCCAGCCTGGGGTCCTCTGGGCAGGAGGAAGCTCCCCGAGGTCCCCCTGGGTGTGTCCTCCAGGTCAGCCCTAGCTCCCCGCGCAGCCATTGCACCAAAGGAGAGGCAGCAGGTGGAGGGACCGTGTATCTGGACCGTGGCAGGGGCTGGGGATGGAGATGGAGCTCAAGCAGGGCAGGCAGGTGATACGGGGCTGGGGGACTCAAGTGGGCTGGGGGCCAAGGGAGCCCCCTACCTGTGTGCAGAGCAGAGTACATTTGAGCTATATGCAAAGTGTGTGTGTGTGTGCGTGCGCGCATGGGGAGGTTGAGAAAGCTCGTGTGTGCTTACACCTGACACGTAAGTGTGCTGGTATGAGTGTGCACAGCTGAGTATGTGCATTGTGGGCGTGAGTGTATGCACACAGGCCCGTGTGTTTATCGACGAGCCTGTGTGTGGGTACAAACTCACAGAGGCAACTCATCCTCTGTGTCATTTTCCTCTCCAGCTCCAGCCTTTCTGTCTTGCCTCAGCTTCTCTGCCTAAGCTGTCATGAGACCCGTTCTTTCTCCCTAAGTCTCAGCCTCCTCCAGGAAGACTTCCTTGGTCAAGCCAACACCAATTCCAAGCCATTCTTTCTTTCTTTCTTTTTTTTTTTTTTTCAACTTCTAAGATTTTATTAACATGAGTTTTTAAAAACAAGTATCCATATCCGTGTCGGGGTGCAGAAGACAAGAGGGGAAGGGAAGACAAGGCAGGGTACAGCAGGGGGAAGGAATTCTGCTCTATTGGTAATAAAGCTCCAGGTTCATCCCATCGTGGATTTCATAGTCCCCCAGAGACACATGGTCCTTAAAAATCGTGTACCACTTCTTTAGGACGATCTTGTTCCAACGCGTGCCAGTTTGGGCTGCGATCAGCTTCTTAAGGTCCCTGATGGTGTCATTAGTGTTGCACTTAACGCGGACCTTCTTCCCTAGACGGTCGTTGCAAACAACCTCGATCATCCTGTCTGGAGCTCGAAACGCCTGGAACCAGCAGACGCCACAACCTCCTCGCTCGAGGGCGGAGCCGGGGTCGGAGTGGGCTCTCTCTTTCTTTTTTTTTTTTTTTTAAGATTTTATTTATTTATTTGACAGACAGAGATCACAAGTAGGCAGAGAGGCAGGCAGAGGTGGGGGTGGGGGTGCGAAGCAAGCTCCCTGCTGAGCAGAGAGCCCGATGTGGGCCTTGATCCCAGAACCCTGGGATCATGACCTGAGCCGAAGGCAGAGGCTTAACCCACTGAGCCACCCAGGTGCCCCTCCAAGCCATCCTTTCTTGCCATCATGTGTTTGGCTCCATGTATTTGTCTGTGTCCCAAGATCAGACCGGGAGGCACCTAAGCCTGAAGACAGCCTCTTTCCCAAATGGTCAGGGTCTCCCCAAAGATGGGGACTGGAATCCTAACTCTGTCTTCCAGATGGAGCTCAGTAAGCCCCACTGCTAAGGCCCTGAGAGAAGGGTGAAGGCTGGTGACCTCACTCCCTGCACCAAGCACAGTCTCCCTTCTGGATGACCTCGGCTAGTAGTTCAACAGAATGAGCTATGGGCTGGGCATTGGGACCCTGGTGTTCCAACCTTGACTCAGGGTGACTCGGGAAAACTTCTGCTTTCAGGTCCCAGGTGCCTCATCTGTAACGAAAGGGGTTAGACAGGTGGTCCCAGGGCAACCCTCGGCCCTGCCCTCTGCCAACATAGCTCTGATACTGTACAGACCCGCACAGCCCCTTGTCCCTCCCCATGACCCCAGACCATCTCTGTCTTCATTTTAAGCTCGTCAATTGACCTGGCTGCGGGCGGTCCCCACCCCCTCAGCTGTGCAGAGGGAAGGAGGAGGGTCACTGGGCCACATGTCCTGTGTTATTACATTGAATAAGCTGACAAAAGCCATCAGAAGATATATCATTTAATAGGAGATTAAAAACCAACGAAAGCAGCTGGGGTTCTGACCCAGAGACTCTGCGTTTTTAATTTAATTTCTTTTGCTGCTCAAATCACAACATTCAAAAATGATAAAAGTAGCTGTGTTTGCTCAAGGGTTTTATCATTAATTGATTTGGCTTAAGTTTTCCCATAAGCCTCATTTTGGGAACATGCTTCTCATTTTAAGCCTCCAGACCTGGTGAGAAGGGGAAGTGCAAGACAAGTGGGGACAGGAGTGGGCCCGGAGGGTCTGCTCTTGGCAACTGCCTCCCCTCAGGTCAGCCTGGCCCCGGGGCCTGTGCAGAAGCCTGGTGGTGATACTGCTCCAACATCTAGAGCGGGCTCTTCCTCAGTCCTCCGTCTGAAAGGCCAGAGCCCATGCGGTCTCCCCTGCTGGGGGGCAGCCGGAGGCGGTGGCGGTGGCGGCTGTGGTGGTGGTGGTGGAAATCCCTGTAGGGGCTGCTTTCCCGCCAGGCCTCATCCTCCAAGAGCCATTCAGTGGAGGCCAGAATCCCGGTCTTTTTTTTTTTTTTTTTTTAAGATTTTGTTTATTTATTTGACAGACAGAGATCACAAGTAGGCAGAGAGGCAGGCAGAGAGAGGAGGAAGCAGGCTCCCTGCTGAGCAGAGAGCCCGATGCGGAGCTTGATCCCAGGACCCTAGATCATAACCCTAGCTGAAGGCAGAGGCTTTAACCCACTGAGCCACCCAGGCGCCCCAAGAATCCCAGTCTTTTGCCCCCACCCCACCCCCATCTCCATGGCCACCCTTTCCTGAGGAGGAGCTCCCTTTTGCCCTTATTTCCCACAGCCCACGGTCAGGGCTTTGGCCACGTGATCAGAACAGCCTTCACGGAAGACAGGCGTTTGTTTTTTTTTCCCTTTTTAAAAGATTTTATTTATTTAATTGACACACGGAAATCACAAGTAGGCAGAGAGGCAGGCAGAGAGAGAGGAGGAAGCAGGCTCCCTGCAGAGCAGAGAGCCCGATGCGGGGCTCCATCCCAGGACCCTGGAATCATGACCTGAGCCGAAGGCAGAGGCTTTAACCCACTGAGCCACCCTGGCGCCCCAAGACAGGCATTTATATCTAACCTCGAAAGACGAGTGAGATTAACAATATATGCACTATTGAATTTCTGATTATAAGTAGCAACATATGGGCCTATTGTCAAGAACTTGGAAAATGCGGGCAAGTCTTATTATGTTCCTTAGAGCCCCTCAGGTGGCACGTGAGGAGCCACCAACTGGAACCCATGCAGGCAGGAGGGAAGCCATTACTTGGTGACCAAGAGGGCTGAGGTGGGCTAGACATGTCCCCACTCTCACTCCTGTCCCTTCAGTGTACATGTTCCTTGCCCTCAGGCTGCCCATCTCTCTAAGGATGCAAGACTGTTCTCACTCGGTCACACTTTCAAGATGGAGGAGGAGAGAAACGCTCTTTGACCACTCCAGTTCTGGAAACCCCAGGGAAGAGCTCTGATTGGCCTGGCTTGGGTCACATGCCTCATCCTGGGCCAATCACTGTAGTCTGTGAGGCGGGATCAGATCCCATTGGTCCACATGGCTTGTGTGGGTGGGGCAGTGTTTCCCAAAGTAGGGAAGTCAGGCAAATGAAGTGCGAGATCGCTATGACGTACATTTTCTATTCGCAAGGCAAACATCTCAGCAGAACAGGCGAAGGCATGTACCAGGAGGAAAGCAAATGGAGCCAACATACGGAAAAATGCTGGGCACTGTCAACAGGGACGTCCAGGTGGAAACCACAGTGAGAGAAAATTTCCTGCCCACTGGATTGACAAAGATGAAATGTCTCTCCCGTGGGAAATGGGAACTCTCCACTCTGGGTATCCCTGCTTAGGAGCACACCGTTGGGGCGTCCTGGGAAGGGGAAGGTGGGCCTGCCTTGCCACCTGGCAAATGCATTTTGGGGTTTAAATCCCAGAGCCCATCTCACTTAAGTGCGCAAGGAAACCTAAGAGCAGCAGCATGTTTGTTTGTTTTAAGAGAGAGAGAGAGAGAGTGGGGTGGGGGGGGGGGGAGAGGGAAAGGAGAGAGAGAATCTCATAGGGGCTCCACTCTTAGCATGGAGCGATATTTGGGGCTTGATCTCCCGACCAGCAGTCACAACCTGAGCTGAAACCAAGAGTCCGACACTTAACGGACTGAGCCACCTAGACGCCCCAGAGCTGCAGCATTTTATGGACAAAAAATATTGTCCATAATCTCAGCATCTATTAACCAGAGAAAGGATAAATAAAGTGTGGGATACTTTTTTTTTTTAATTTATTTGACAGAGATCACAAGTAGGCAGAGAGGCAGGCGGAGGTGGGGGGCGGTGGGAAGCAGGCTCCCTGCTGAGCAGAGAGCCGGAGCCTGGGATCATGACCTGAGCCGAAGGCAGAGGCTTTAACCCACTGAGCCACACAGGCGCCCCAAGTGTGGGATACTTCTAAATGATATATTTTTTTAAAGATTTTATTTATTTATTTGAGAGAGAGGCAATGAGAGAGCATGAGCGAGGAGAAGGTCAGAGGGAGAAGCAGACTCCCCGTGGAGCTGGGAGCCCGATGCGGGACTCGATCCCGGGTCTCCGGGATCATGACCTGAGCCGAAGGCAGTCGTCCAACCAACTGAGCCACCCAGGCGTCCCTCTAAATGATATTTTTGACAACAGTTAAAATTAATGTTACCTGTTATCGAGATGAATTAAGTGCACAAACATGTAGAAAGCAACTTGCAGAATGTATGCTATTTAAAAAACTATAAAAACATATAAATATGATGTGTTACTTATGGATACATACATAGATGGTATGTATGTTTAAAATCATGCATGAGACTGACACCAGTTTGGGGTGACTGCCTTTAGAGAGAGAAGGGGCCATGTAAGGACCTGGGGAGAAGTATACAAAGGAATTCCGTTGTATGTGTAATGCTTTATTTCTTAAAAAAATTCTCTAAGACAAAATTTTAAAATGGGGCTCATTCTGTATATGTGTATGTGTGTGCATATTTTGATGTCCTGCTGTTCATTTAACATTTTATAATGAGAATGGAAACATGAATTTTAATGTCTACATAATATCCCCTTAAAGGAATGCACCATAATTTATGAACCCTTGTCCTGTGGTTACATACAGAGGGTTTCCACCCCCACCTCCCATTTTTCCGCATCACAGTGACTGTCCTTATACAAATTATTTTCTTAGGGCAGAGAGCTGGGATTACTGGGTCAAAGGTTTGAGCTCTTTTTAAGGCTCTTGGTAATTATTGGGTTCTTTACGTTGCAAGTGACAGAAAACCAATTCAAACTGGCTTAAATAAGGAGGGACATGTGTTGGCTTATGTTGCTGAGAAGGCCAGGAGGCTCCCGACTGCCTTGGCTGCTCCTGCTCTCAGAACCCCAGTGAGAATGTAGGGAGAGCTGGGATGGATCTTACCACCCCGAGGATGCCATCTGTTCCCCGGGGCATGAAGACTGCTTTCAGGGGTGACTACCTGCGGGCTCTGCCCACCCACTAGTCCCCCTCTTTCCACACTCATCTCTGCTTTCCTCAGAATCAGCTTCTTCTCAGACAGGACCTCCCCCCTGCCCCAGGTGCTCACTGTCTGTATTCGTTCCCTAGGGGGACTGTAACAGGTTATAACAAAAAGGGGTCTCAAACAACAGAAATGTATTCTCTCACAGTTCCGGAAGCCAGAAGCCTGAAATCAAGGTGCCAGCAAGCCTTTGCTTCCTCCCTCTGGAGGTTCCGGGGAAAAATCTGTTCCTTGCCTCCTTAGCTTCTGGTGACTGTCAGCATTTTGGCCACCTCTTGCGGTGACCTCTCTCTCTCTGTTCAGCTTTCACGTCACTTTCTCCTCTGAGTGTGTCCAATCCCTCTTATAAGGATACTTGTCATAGCAGTTAGAGCCTACCTGGGTGATCCAGGCTAAGCTTCTCTCGAGATCTCTAACTTAATCATATAGTTGGCATATGAGGTAACCTTCATAGGTTCTTGGTGTTAGAAGTGAATGTATCTTCAGGTGGGGGACATGTCTTCAACCTTCCCTCCCACCCTTGTGGCTCAGAATCCCAGAGGAGGATCTCAGACAAAAATCCCAGGAGAGGGCTCTAATTGGCCAGGCTCTAATTGGTCATATGCCCAAACCTAAGCCAATCACTGGGGCCAGAGCACAGAGGACCTCTGATTGGTTAGGTCTGGTTACACTCCTAACTTGGCAGGCAGGAGAGTGGGGCCGGCCCCACTTAACCACGAGGACTAAGTGGTATCACTACAGGATAGACAAAGGAGATAGGCCAGGGGCTGCTCACAGGCCGCTGTTGCCCCAGAGGCTGGAGCACTTCTCCAAGGGCATGGGTGGGTGGAGAGAAGGTGTCCTGTCTGCCTTGTAGCAGGTTACATTCCTGGGTGGTTTGTCCCTATCCTCCAACAACCTGGGCTCAGCCTCCATGAACCCTCCCTCCTCAGGAGTGGCCGGCGGGGGGCGGGGGGGGTGGGTGGGGGGGGTGCGGGGACCTCCCTTCTTCTTCCCAGGGAGGAGTGCGGGGCCTCAGATGAACTATGGAATAAGTGCAGGGGACGGAGGGTTCCCACTGAGGGCTCCAGTAGAGGAAGTTCCCAGGCTCGGGGCCACATGGCTCCTGGGTCTGGCCTCTCTGGTTCTCGCAGTTCTGCCCTGGACCAGCGACCCTCACAGAGCTGTCCACTGTTGTAGGCGGGATGGGGGTGGGGTGAGGAGTCTGAGCCCCTGTGCAGGTGCACCTCACCCCAGCAAAACTTCCCTCAGGGGACCTGCAGCCCGTGTGTTTGTGTCACAACTGCATTTTGAAGGGAGGGATACTCGGGTAGTCTGCTTTTTGAATTCAAGATGCCGGGACACCCAACAAATGTAGCTCAGGGAGAGACAGAAGGCTTGCCCTGATCCAAGAGGACTGTAATGACTCAGGCCTCTGGGGCGCCCCACCCCCTACCTCTGACTTCCACATTTGACTTTAACTCCCTGGGCTGCTCCTGTTCTCAGAGTGAGAATGTGGAGAGAGCTGGGATGGATCTCCCTGCCCCAAAGATGTCCTCTGCTCCTCTTCCCCAGACATGTGTGTGCATGAGTGCATGCGTACACACACATACACACACTGACTCACATATATGTACCCAGCTCTTCAGTCTCCTGCCCTGACCAGCAGCCCAACAAACCCTTCTGTGTTCACACATCCTCCCCATGGCCAGGCCTCCACCAAGAGCCATCAGCATGCCCTGGCTGTAAGACCTGGGCCGAGTCAGCCCGTGGGGTCTCTGGGCAAACTGGTACTGGGCTCTGAGATCCGTGCTCGGGCTCAGCATCTCTTCTATTTCTCCTGGTGCTGCAGAGGCTGCAAAGCTAAAGACGATGTTTCCCAGACTCCCATGCACCCAGGCTCGTAGCTCACATTCCGTCTTGCTGAATCAGTGTACGTGCATGAGAGCGGGAAGGGCAGAAGGGAAACACCACAGCTTCCTCTCCTTTGGCTATTTGCTGATGGCACCCGGGCGTCCCCGCTTCCAGTCACCAGCTTTATAGGAGCCCAGATGCAGGGATGGTGGTGACAGTTGTTTGTAGCCCTGTGTCCCATTGGCTCTGGATTCCCCACCTTTCTGATGGGGCTAGCCCTCCCCAGAGGGACCACTTCAGCACGGTTGCTCTGAGACGTTTCTGGAGGCCCAGCCTAGAGCTGATCCCTACAGCTCTTCCCCTGACTTGGTAAACACCTCATTCCCTGTATGACTTCCCTCTCTGCTTAAAATCCCCTCGCTGCTTCTGTTTCCTGCACTGGACCTTGATTGAAACAGACACAAATGTACTTTGTGTCAACAGTTTGGACATTTAGCAAGAAGTCAATAGGTCGCGAGAGGCCCCAGGACCAGGACAACCTCGAAGGACCACACAGAAGTGAAATCTGAAGCTGTGTCTCCAGAGAAGGGCCCTCCCAGCCACGCACAAGCACACGTGCACACACCCGCGTGTGCACACACACACACACACACACAACCTAGAAGGAGGCAGAAGGGTGCTTTCTCCCAAACACTAACGCTCCAGTGTTTGGGGTCTTTGGCCACACATAGCCTTGGACTGCTGGGTCACATGCTGAAATGTCAGTTCGTATTCTATGGTAATCCCCCATCCCTGACCTTGGCCGTTCCAGTTCAGTAGCCAGCAGGACAGCTGTCATCTCAGGAAAGTGATGAGTCAGCATAAAGAGAGAAACAAGCAGTCATGACCCAGCTTTTGAGTTTTCAAAATCGCATCCCTCAAAGGGAGACGGAAATGACTCACGTGGATAACGGTTCAGGAGACGAGCAGGTGGGATGACACAGAACAAGTTTCCCACCCTTCTCTGGTCTACACACACACAGAGTCTTCTGGAGGAAGACTTGGGGGAGAGGCAGGGGGAAAGGAAGCAGGGCAGAGAGAGTTTAGGCCCCTGAGAAAGAGGAGTCTTGAGGTCACATGTGACCTTTCAGCTTGGTTCACGCAGCTACCTGATTGGGTTGCTGAGTTCCAATTCCAGATTCTTTCAATCTCATTGGCTTAGTTCCTCTTTCTCAGCTGGGCCCCAAGTCAAGGTCACTGACCAGCCTCTGAGGAGATGGCCTTTGGCTCTGTTGACCACCCGTGATCTAAGCGGCTGTGGCCAGGAAGTGTGTCCCATGGATGGAGGTGTGTGGTGCCACGCACAGGAGGTTTAGAGGGAGCTGTGGTTTGGGACAGAGTGGACACACTTCATTCTAGAATGTACTGCTCCTCTCACAGATGGCCAGTCCTTCAAGGTGGGGCCCGGGGGGTTATAGGGTTTTGGGGGTTCCTTTACCTCATTGGTCCATAAGGGAGCCATGGAGCTGTCACCCCAGGAACTAGGAGTTTTGCCAGATGGAGTGTTCATCTGCTTTTGAGTTGTTCCATGTTGCTGGAAGCTTTGTTAAGCTTTGTTAAGAATTCCAGTATTCCTTGGGATGCCTGGGTGGCTCAGTCAGTTAAGCGGCTCCCTACAGCCCAGATCATGATCCCAGTGTCCTGGGATTGAGTCCCCACATCGGGGTCCTTGCTTGGCAGGGAGCCTGCTTCTCCTTCTGCCTCTGCCTGCTGCTCTCCCTGCCTGTGCTCACTCTCTCTCTCTCTCTGACAAATAAATAAAGTCTTTTAAAAAAAAATAATTTCAGGTATTCCAGCAGCAAAGTCCACGCCCCTTTTCCTCTTGACAGTCTAGGCCTGTCATGTGAGTGCATTGTGCCTCAGTTTCCTCTTTTGTAAATATAGACACTTCTTGGGAAACTTACAGAACATTCATCAGCATAGAAATGCTACAGAGAAGAACAAAATAGGTCCCATAAATATAAACCTGTGGGGAATGGTGAACTCAGTCCCCCCTATCTGTCTCTCCCCTAACTGGGCCCCAGTCCAGACCACCCTCCACAGTCTCCTTCAGACCCAAGGTAGAGAAAGGAGGAGCCTCCTTCACCCGTGGGCAGGCTCAGGGAGGGGCTGGGCGTGACCATTCTAGGTGCAGCAAGGTGCTGACGGAGCCCTTCTCCCCATGATGGATGACCTGCTGGCTGGAGCCGCAGTTCCAATTTGCTCCCCATTTGGACAGCCGCTCTACCCACAATTCAACTTGTCAGGGCCACAAATCACTCAGCACCATCAGACCACGGAGGCAGCGTGGAAGCCAGGAGGCAGGGACAGAGTGGTTCCTGGAGAAGCCCATGCTGGGGTCGGGGTGCTGAGGCTATGAGGCTCAGCTCTATCCCAGGACCTCTGGGCTCCCACACCTGCAAGCTCCAGCCACGCCCACAGTTCCCCATGACAGGCTCTAGATCCACTCCTAAGCCCCATCCTCTTCCCAGTTCCCCCCAAAATAAGTACAACAAACTCTGTGCTTATTGTCTTACTTCCTCAAACTGCCTTGCTAAACAGCCTGGGCCCTACCTGTGCTCAGAAATCCCCAGGGCCTCCTGCTGCCTTCCAGTCCCTCCATGGGACCAATCTGCTCCATTTCCACGCCATCACGGAAGGTAGGGCTATTCATTCATTCACTCATTCATTCATTCATCATGAAAATATTGATTGAGCATTCATCATGTCTCCATGGTGAGCCAAACTGTGAGCCCACAGTCCAGGTGGCTGATGCTGAAGAATTAGAGACCTGTACAACTCCAAACTGAGACAATAGCTGAGTGAGGAGGAAAGATCCTGGGCCGGACGAGGGCAGGTTGCTGGGGAGTCTGCCAGATCTGCAGTCTCTCTCCACAACCTTCCTGTAAAGCACTGCTTAAATTCACCTCTTCAAGGAAGCCTTTCCTGATCGCCCATCCATCCACTCCATCAATGGGCACCTCGTGATGTATCTCTGGATTCAAGACTTCTGCTGATGTCTTTTCTTTCTGTTAAGCCCCCAAGAGTAAAGGCTCGCTCCCTCAACATAGGGGTCTGTCTCCGCACGCATGGTTTGGATACCTCCAGCAACTCCTTAGGACTCCACTTAGATGCTTCCTCCTTCCCTGGCTTGTGTCTGGGGCCTGTAGGGAGCTCCTCCTGTGGCCCCACCATATCCGGGGCTCAGAGAGCATTGCAGTTGTCCCCCACACTTTCATCAGGTGCCTCTGGGGCATCTAGCTTTTATTCTGTAGACCCAGAGATCCCTCTTCCGGTTCTGCTCCTGCCCCTTGGCCTCCCTCTACCTCTGCCCTCTGTTAATGATGATGTAGAGGCAGACAGAGCAGGTTTTGATCTACAGCACCTGCCTCCCTCCTTGATGGATTTCCCAGGCTCAGATATTACTTTCCCCAGCCTGCCTCAGCGTTCCTGGATTCATCTTGCTGAAGGAACTGGTGCTATTGTTTTTGGAATGCACCAGAAAGGTGACATTTCCCCATGTCCCTACTGGGGGACCGGCCAGGATCTGGGAGCGGCTGGTGGTTGAGGGAGTGATGGCTGTGCTGGGCAAACAGCAAGGCTCCAATGCTGACCCATCAGTTTACCTCTCTGCAGAATGGGTAGAGGCATACACACTTTTCCTCCTCAGACTAACCAGAAGTTGGAGAGGTGTACAAGAAGGCAACCTTCCTTTAATCCTGGGGTCTGGGAGGCAGAGGCTGCCCATCACCCATCACTGTCCTCCAGAACATCCCCATGATGGAATCTTCTAGAAAGAGCCAGCCCCCTTGCAGCCACTTCAGTGTGTGAGCATCTGCTTTTAGACAAAAACCAAGTGGGGAGGGCAACTGTCCTCTACAGAGAGGAACTCACGGTAGGATTCTCAGTGATGCGTTTTCCTGGTGAATTTCAACGAGTATTCTTTTGCCGGGCATTGATTTATTCTCCAACCTTTCGGGCACTCAGGGCTTGTATAAAGGGAGGACGGCGCACATCAGAGGCAGGTCTGCGGAACTGATCTCAGTGGAGAGCCTTCCACCCACCAGATATGTGGGAGCCAGCAGGAGTTGTGGGGAGACGGGGCTCGTCCCTCTGCGGCTGCGCTGGCAGGTCTGCCTCCCAGGGCGCGTTGTTCGGGTACCTAGAGATCTGGGGGGTTTAAACTCGGTAACCACCCCTTGTTTCTAGGGGGAGAAGAATAAAGCTACTTCCACCCCTGAGCCTCCCCTCCCCTCTCCTCTCCCTTTTGGTCGGCCCTGGCCCTGCGTTTCATCTCCCCTCCCTCCTCTTCTGCTTCCCACAGGCTGCCTGCTGATCACCCCCTCACTCTCTCCCCCTCCCAGCACCCCTGTGTGGTTTGCACTGGCGGCTCCCTGCCTTTGGGGGCCTCTGATTGGGCAGAGGGGAGGCACCCGCAGAAGATCAAAGGGTGGGAGGGTAATGGGGTGGGTGTTTATGCTTGGAAAAGCCAAGAGTAGGACTACTAGGGGAGTAGCGAGTTTGAGCCCCACCATGGAGGTAGAGATTGCTTAAATCAATAAAATGTTTTAAAAATTTAAAAAAGTACCAAAGTCCCGGCCGTTCCTGTGTGGCAGCTCATCTATGCTCACCCTCTCTGGGCCCACCATCTCCCTCACCCCTGCAGGTTTAGGGGAGCTCATGGGCCCCCATGCTGCCTGCCGGTTTTCCGGAGTCCTGTGGACACCTCTGACATTGGCTCGCCATTCCCGTGTGAGGAGCCATCTGCTTCCTGACTTGCCTTCCACTCGGGTCCTGGGTTTTTTTTTTTTTAGTCCTGGTCCTTTTCTCTCTAATTGCCCCTCCCTGGGCTCATCCTGGCTGGGAAGGGGTTGGCTGGGGAAAACCAGGGCCTCCAGGGCTGGGCTCTGGGGGTGCTGATGGCCTGATAGGGCCTGGAGTCCCAGATGTGGTAAAGCCTATCAACTATTTGGAGGGCTCTGAAACTGAGTTGATCCATCCAGAGGTACACAGGCCTAAAGGAGTTGCTCTGGGTTAGCCCAACCCCCAGGAGGTAGGTTGATAAAATAGATCCCTTCCTTCTGTGTGTGTCTAACAAGGAGTCACATACCTGGAGGGAAAGACATTTCCAGTTATTTGCCTAGGACGCCCCCTTCCAGGGGGACCACCTTGGGGCCGGGAGGAGAAATTTGATTCCTTGCAGCATTTTCCATAAAACATAAATATCATGAAATGCTCCTTACAGGAGGGGTTTTGTGGCCAAATAAGTTCGAGAAATTCTGCATTCTGCACACTCCGGGCATGTTCCCTCTATCAAAGGCTCTGAAATGCTCTGCGGCGAAGAATATCTTACTTAATATGTGTTTGGTTCAGTGTCCCCAAAGCTGCATCAGGGAACCAAAATACCTCCTCCCTCCCCGTTCATTTCCTGAGCCCAGGGTTCTAGAGAACACACTTTGGGAAACTTTGATCACAGGCTCAGCGCGTGCAGCTCCGGGCAGGAGAGAAATAATAGGCAGCTTTGAGCCAGGCAGATAAGGCTGGAGTCCATGCTCTGGTTCTTAGTGGCAGCCAGGTTGGTGGGGGGGGTAGGGGGGGTGGTTGGGGCGGGGCGGGCGCATTTACAATCTTTTAAGTCTATGTTTCTTCATCTTCTCACAAAAGGGAAGAATCCACTGCTCCGAGGATTCGAGATGATCTCGTATCTTAGTGAAGACTGTCTTGGTGGCAAGAACAGGATCCGTGTTCAACAAAAAGGGGAAGGTAGTGGAAAGATGCTGGGGGTCTTCAGGGACCCCCAGGGCAGAAATGCAGCAGGAGGGCTGAGAACCAGGAGAATCGGTAACCTTGACAGTGTCCATACCCCATCCTTCATCTCTCCTTCTCTCTGCACACCGGCTTCCTCTGTCTTCCTCTGCAGACCGTGGTCTTGGCTTTCAGCCTACCCCCAGCTACCATGACAGCCTCAGCTCCTGAACTCCTGCCACCTCTCCGGCCGCAGTCTCAGCCTGGACTGGGCGTGGTGCCCCTCAGGACAAACTCCAACTTCCCCAGGAGAGTGCCTGATTGGCTCGGCGAGGTAAGTGTCTGCTCCCGTCCAACCACCCGCGGCCACGGTGCTGGGAGAAGTGCCGACTTGGCCACCGTAGTGTAGCCCATCTGGGTCACAAGCAGCTCTCAGCACACGTGGTCCAAGGGACACAGGCAGAGCAGAGGCCCACAAGCCTGTCCGCCATAACTCATAAAGTGCCTGAAAGCAGGGTAAATACTCAGTAAGTGTAGCTCGCATGACTGAGTGAATTCTGGGTCTTGGAGAAGGAAGTAGCATTTAGCATTGACAAGGACTGTTGTCCATCTCGAGGGCCTCCACTCCCATCCCAGAAACTTCCATGTGCCTAAAATCACTGGGATGCAAGATACAAGAAATGTTGTCCATAAAGTGAAAAAAAAAAAAAGTCGGTAATTCGGACTATATTCAAACAAAAAAATCTCTGCCTATCAAAAGACATCGGTAAGAGTAAAAAGGCAAGAGGTCAAGTTGAAGAAGGTGCAGGTGTCCAACGAAGGCCTGGAATCTGGAATATCTACAGAACTCCTCTAAATCGAAAAGGAAAAGACAGACAATCGGATTACAAAATTGGCAAACGACCTGAATAGGCATTTCATAAAAGAGGAGACCCAAATGGCCAATAAACATAAGGAAATGGGCTTTAACATCATTAGTCACAGGGGAAATGCAAGTTGAGGCATAAAAGGATACGGTGGCACACCCACCTGAATGGCTCAAATGAGCGGAGAAAGGTATCGGCCCCCCCGGGAGGTTGTACATCGAATGGGACTCTGAGATGGCGCTGGCGAAAGTCACATTGGTGAAGCCGCTTTGGAAAATCACCAGGCTGTATCTTTGACACCTGAACACAAGCAAACCCTAGGACGCAATGGTTCTATGCTTGGTAGATAGGGACCCTTTGGAAATTTGTGCACATGTCCACAGAGATGTGTGCATTGGAACCTTCACAGCAACCCTGTCATAAAGCTGGAAACACCCCGGTGCCGCTGCCCATAGGACACAGACGCATCGTGGCACAGGCAGGCTGGCATGCCACTCCACAGTGAGCATAAATAAACCACGATGGGCACCTAACAGTATGAGGGAGCCTCCCAGTGTCAGGCGGAGAAGACCAGACACAAGCGTCTGTGTAAATCTATGCATGAGAAGTTCAAAAGCAAGCAAGACGGATCTAAGCTATTTGAAGTCAAGCTAGTGGCACCCTCTGGGGAAGTTAAGGACGGGAAGGAGGCCTGGGGGGATTCTGAGGGCTTGTTCAAGTTTTGTGATCCGGTGGCGAGTAAACAGGTGCAATTTGTGAAAATGCATTAATCCATCCTCTTACGGCTGGTCAGTCTTCTGTATTCGTGTATCCACTAAGAACATGCATGAGAAACCTCAGAGAGATGATTTGAAATGCAGGTTCCTAGGACCTGCTCCCAGAGACTCCGATTCATTTGGGTCCGGGGTGGGACCTGGGTGTCTGCATTTGAACCACTACCCGGGGGATTCTGGTGCAGGTTGATTCTGAGCAGCAGGCTTTAACCTGGTCCTGGCCAGTGCTAGAGAGCGTCAGGTAGAACTGGGCCCTGCTTGGTGGCCTTCGCAGTCACCCGGAGGCATTGTGTGGAACGGTTCAAGGTGCTGAGCAGGAGATGGGGAGACGGAAGGGGCCGGTTGGAAGGACAGGGAGAGCCTGGGCAACCCAGGGAACAACCCCCCTCCGCTGGAGCACTCTCAGTGGAAAAGAAGGCGTGGCCTCACCGGCAAGAGTTGCTGGAGGGTGAGATGTGTGAGGCGACCCCCAGATGGCCAGCCATTCTCAAGTCCAGTGTGGACGCCGGGAGGGCTGCATTCGATGTCCCAGCTAAGTGACTCTCGGGACCTCAGTTTGTCTTGTTCAGTGTGAGGAGGGACACTTTTGATAGCCTCAGAGATGGGTTCTAGTCTGATTTCCCGTTCTGGTCCTGCCCTGCAATACCTGTGTGACCTTGGGCCAGTCCTCAGCCCTCTCTGGGCCTCACTTTGCACCCATAAAACAAAGGGTGGGACTCTATGACCCTGACTTCTCTGTTTACCTGGCCACCTTGGAACAGCTCTCCCTCCAGCCCTGAGCTGAGACCCATCCCCTATACCTCGCAGAGGTGGCTGCCATTGACCCCATGGCCATGGATGCTCTGACCAATGTCCAAGGGTATGTTACGGGTCTATTTCCTCCCCATTCCCTGCTGCATCAGCTGACAACGAACTCTTGGAGGGCAGGGCTGGGCTCTAGTTCATCTCTGTCCCCAGCAGTGCCAGGCACAGTGTCAGACACAGCAAATGTTGAAAGCTCTGGGGCCTCTCAGCTCAGGCATGCTGGGTCTCTGGTTCCTTCCTTTCTCGGACTAGGATAAGGACACACGGGTCCCAACGGCAAGGAATTCTGCAGTGCCAGCCCCCTCCAGCTGGCCTATGATAAGACTTGACTCCCAGAGGATAAGGGGAATCAGAGAGGTGCCCCATCTCTCCCTCAGGCCCAGAGCCCAGGCAGGGCAGGCAGGCCCGTAGGTGGGTGGTTCTGGCTGTCTCCCTGCTGAGTTCATTAGAGGGTGAATTATTAACTCCTGGCTGGGGCAGGGCAGCCAGGGCCCTGGGCACCCCCTGGAGCCGACAGGGGCAAGCTTGCGCTAATTGAAGGCTTAATGAATTTTCCCAGTGGAGGCTGCAGCCGGTGCCTTCCCTCTGCCATCTGGCCATTTGTCTTCTCCTGGTGGGATTATCCTCTGCCTGTCCAGGACACTCGCTGCCTGCTCCTCCGTCTGGGCCCCAAGCACTGCAGGCTCCCAGCCTGGATCTCCCCCTAGGGGCTCCTTCCTTGGCCCCTCAGCCCCTCACCCCTTGGCCAGGCCATATGCTCCCATCACTCTTCATCCTTCGGCCTTCAGGCTTACTCCAAATTTTGGATGTTTCCACTTAGGCCCTGGATATTTGCCAGCCACTCCTGAGTGGTCTGCTAGAATGTTCCAGAAGTGGGCAGGGCTGAATACCGTTGGCCAGCCTTGCAGGGGTTCCTGAGGACTCAGAGTATCGGTCTTCACACCCCACCACTGTTTGTGTGAACAAACCACTCCCTCAGGCCAGGTTCTAGAACTGAGCGGGTGGTCCCAGCGGATTTGCTGGCTAGAGGCAGGTGGGGGAGTGAAGGGCTGCCCAGAGGTGACTCCCCCAAGACGAGGTTCGAGGTGCGGCAGACAGAGGCGGGAACTTATGTCAGGTAGCTCCTACAACGAGCCGGGCATCCCTCATCTGATCCTACTACAGGTACATTCTTTTTTTTTTTTTTTTTTTAAGACATATTTATTTTAGATAGAGACGGGGAGAGAGAATCCTCAGGCAGCCTTGCACTGAGTGTGGATCCTGCTGCAGGGCTCGATCCCAGGACCCTGAGATCATGACCTAAGCCTGAATCAAGAGTCGGGCGGTTAACCAAATGAGCCACCCAGGCGTGCCTACTCAGCAACATCTTGATGTAGCTATAAGGTCCCATTGTACATGTGGGGACAGGGGGGTGCGGGGAGGTAGCTCATTTGATTACTATCCCACTGTTGAAATGGGGGGGTGGGTCTCTGGGGCTGGCCGCTCTGGGGCCCACAGAGCCTGCCGGTTAAAGGCACCCGTGAGTTCGTATTGCCCATTCGGGGCCAAGGAAGTGTTTCTGGCATGTCTCTGGGTGTAAAGGCCTGGTGTTCCACTGTGTGTGACCCTGTGCGGTTTAGCACTTTATTTCTTCCTCTGCACCTGCTGGCTGCCCCGTCCCTACAGAGTGGGAGGAGAGCAGGGTGGGGACAGTGAGAGAGCCCTGGGGGAGGGGGGCTCCCAGGGGAGCTGGTCTCCTGCCCTGCTCTGCCACCAACCTGATAAGTGACTTTGGGTTTTCTACTTGGGCCTCAGTCTTCTTATCTCTAAAATGGAGATTAACAATCGCTGAGCTGCTGACTTCTCCAGATGCTATGGGGCTCCCACCATCAGAGCTCTTCCATGGAGGGCTATCACTGTCGCTGGCCTGGGGTGCCCACTGTCCCACCCCCCAGCATCTTCCAAGCCATCTGCTACCCACTCACACCAGGATACCCCAGAGCCTCAGGGCCCAGGCTCCAGGCTCACTTCTGCTATTCACTCTGCATGACCGAAGCCAAGTTACCTAATCTTTCGGAACCTCACACCACCTGCCTCAAAGCAGGAGTGGAGATGGATCCTGCCACTGTTCCAGGCAGGTCTTTGCCATGGGGTCTGAGCAGGACACTCATCCGCCTGGGGCCAGAGTTGGGATTAGAGGGGGCGTGGGTGGGGGGAAGAAGGACTGGGGTTAAGGTTGCTTTAGGGACTGAAGCTCATTTGGAATTGGGATAGAATCCAGATTCTTGTCAATTCCAGTTTAGGAACAAAGCTTTGGACCAGATTTGGGATTGGTGCTCTTGGTTAAGGACTGGGCTGAGGAGTGGGGCTGGGTTGGGTTGGGGTCTGCCTCTGGGACTGCTGTGTTAAAGGCCAAGATTGGATGTGCGGAAGCCTGGGGAGGAGCGGAGAGTGGGAGTCGGGGCTGGGAACTCTGGGCCTGCCTTTGCCCTGACCCACTGCTGCACTCAGAGCTCATCATTTTGCGCCCTTGGCCTCAGGCTCCTTCCCGGTCAACGAATAGGAGGTCGTCACTCTGTCCTGTGTCCCTACAGTTCACACAGAACAACACTAGCCACCATTGCCATGAGCAGCTCCTGCCTTAGGTTCACAGCTAATGCCCTCTGTGTATCTTCTTTAATTACAACAAGCAAAGGAAAGAAAAGATGGAACAGTGTCATGACAGGCTACAAGGCACCATAAGCGAGAAAATATGTGAGATACCAGGCCTTGGGTATCCCTTGCTTTCTATAGATCAGTCCCCTCCAGCTGGGCCCCCAAATAACAGCTTGTCCTCACCAATCTGGCTGCAGGCTGGGCCTCTCTTTGATTCCTTCTGAGCCCTAGGGTCAGGGAGAGGGAACTAGAGCTGCCTCTGAATCTCTGGAGGGGCCCTTGGGAGGACACCCCAACCACCACCCTGATCCCTGCTCCCCCGGCCCTTCCTGGGGCCTCTAGAGACCATCACAGCCTCCAGCTCAGGTGTCTGGCTCTGGCTGCCCCTGAAGTGCTGGGCAGGGTGACTCCAGCCACTCTGCCACATCCATCAGAGCACATTCCAGCCCGGGACCCTGGACCCCAGATCCCTGAGGTGAGGAGGAGAGCCGGGCTGGGTGCCCATCTCGCTCTCCCAGCACCAGGGGTGCTAATAACATGCATGTGTTGCTTGGAGACATGCTGAGCTGTCAGAGCCTGTCAGCCCCTTAAAGCCACTCTTGGGGGCAGGGGACCCTGGGGCTCCACCGACAGAAGTCACGAAGAGGGGCAGGGCCTTTCTTTCTGGCCCCGAGTCTAAGATCTGCAGTGCGTCAGGCCTATCCTTCCTCCCGTCCTGCACCAGGATCTAGACCTCTCTGCTTTCCTGGCAGGGACAGGAGATGGTTCCTGCAGGAATGGTCTTCCTTGTCCCTTTTCTAGAAGCCCCTGAATCGTTTCCATCTGCTAAGGGTATTCAGATAGTCGCTCAGAGTGGCTCCAATCTTAGGGACCCACGTCCTCTCCCTGCTCTGGCCTAGAGGTCCTGCTGTGTCCCTGGAATGTGTCCTCACCCTCCTGTTGCAGGGTCTCGGCACTCCCTGCTCCACGCATCCGTTCCTATATCAGCTCTCAGGGGACCCAGAGGCAGCTGCAGGCCTCCCTAAATGCAGGCGGCCCCAGCAGGGCCTGGAGCATGGTACAGGGGAAGGTGGCTGGGAGTATGGGGCAAGTTCAGCCATGGAAGTCACTCGGCACAGAGCCTTTGCAAAGTGGGCACTGGCTCCTTGGCCAAATGAGCTGTTCACCGGGGGCCCAGGAAGAAGACCTTGGGTCCCTATGCCCCTTCTGGCCCTGACATTCTGGGTCAAGACCAGCTGGGATCCGGCCTGTGAAACTGATACGCAGAACAGAACAGGAGGGCCTGACTTGGGGAGAGTAGTTGGATGGAAGGGTTGGGGCTCAGAGGGGGAGGGCTTGTTAAGAGGCAGCATGAGGTCCACAGGATGGGCAGGTGGGGTCAGGAACGTACCCTGCCTTGCCTCCCTCCTGTGTTTGGGACCCTTGAGGTGTCTCTTAGCCTTTTTCCCAGGAGCAGGACTGACTCCAGGCCTGGGGAGCCCGATATGTGCCCTGAGAAGACGCTAGGGGGCGCTGGTCTCTTTGTGAACTTGGCTGAATTTACACTCTGGGAAGGGGTAGGTGGGGGAGGGGCATATCCTAGCCCTGCATTTCCTGGTGGGGTAAGCTGAGGGGTTTGGCCAGGGGCAGGGTCCTTGTACCAGGGCCTTCTACCAGGGCCCGTTTCCCCAGGAAGGGCCTTGCTTCATCCTTGCTGCTGCAGGTACCAGCTTCAGACCATCCCCAGTGGCCTAAAGGATCCTGAGGCTCAAGGGGGTTCAGACAGGGGGAGGGGAGATATGAGGGAAGGCGCAGCCACCCTGGCCAGCAGGTGTCTTGCCCCAGCTTGCTGCGGGGGTATGAATATTTTCATGCTACTTTTCCATCCCCCCACGCTGGGCCCGGGCCTCCATGAGACCAAGCTGATGCCCTCTGGTCTTTACCACCTCTCCTCCCAAATCTGGAAGTTTTCAAACCACCAACTGGGACTCATAAATCAAAAAGGGATTTTGAGGGGTGCTCAGTGACTCTCATAAATCAAAAAGGGATTTTGGGGGGTGCTCAGTGACTCAGTCGGTGAAGCGTCTGCCTTTGGCTCAGGTTATGATCTCAGGGTCTTGGGACTGAGCCCCTCGCCAGGCTCTCTGCTCAGCGGGGAGTCTGCTTCTCTCTCTCTCCCTCTACCCCCCCACCCTGCTCATGCTCGCTCGCTCTCTCATTTTTTTAAAAAGGGAATTTTTGTTCTGTTCTTGGGGTGAAGCAACATGGGGAACAAAATCTGGGTGCCCAGTGTTGGCATTTCCAAGACATTTCAAGGGTCACAAGGACAAAGGATGGGATACTGAGGACATGACTCCTCCTTGGGGAGGCAGCCATTTGTCCGCTGGATTCTGGCCCCAGGGTTGATGATGGGGAGGTTCTCATGGCTGGGGCCACAGCCTCTACTCTCAAGCAATAGAAGAGAGGGTGGCCCAGGAGGGCCCCTTTGCACTGCCTACAAACATCAGGGTGCAGAGCCCTCCTTGAGGGTGCCCCCCCCCCCCGATGGAGATGAGCCTAAGCCCTAGCCTCCCTCCTCTCCCTTCGAGCCAGTCTTGGCTGGGTGCCTGGGGCCCACTGAGGTCGGCTGCCAACAGCTCTGGCATGGGGGGGGATTGCCCATAGAACCCCCACAGATTCCTTGCAGCCTTCTTGTTAAACATTGTCTGCTGGCCCTGGTCTGGTGTTTGAGCATCTGGCTTGACCCCCTCTCTGTGTGCCATTCTCCCCTCCCTCCGAGATAGGGTCTGATGGTCCAACTGCCCCCCTCTGGCCTTTTCCTGCCATCTGGCCTCCTACACGGGGCCTCCAAACACAGAACACTGTCATACTGTGGCATACAGTATGTCATACAGTATGTCATACTGCATACTGTGGCGGGTACGGACCAGAGTTTCATGCTGCCTGCATGGGAGCCCTCGCCCTGCTTCTGAAAGTTGAGGGTTTACGGGCCTCAGTTTCCTCATCTGTAAAATGAACAGAATAAGAGAACCAATCTCCCAGGATTGCTGGGAGGATTCCAGGTAATAAGGCAGGTAAGGCTCCTAGGGGAGTGCCAGGTACAGCCCAAGTACCCAGTACATTTTACTCATTACTTTTTAAAAGATTTTATTTATTTGAGAGTGAGCGAGGAGAGCACGAGCATGAGCAGGGGGAGGGGCAGAAGGAGAAGCAGGCTCCCCGCTGAGCAGGGAGCCCATCCCGGGGCTCGACCTCAGGACCCTGGGATCATGACCTGAGCCGAAGGGCAGACAGTTCACCGACTGAGCCACGCAGGCGCCCCTGCCCAGTACATTTTAGATTTTATTCTTAGGAGACCTGACGGCGGGGAAGAAAAGAATAGGATGTGAAGTCCGGCAAATCTGGGTTCAGTTCGTGGCTCTGACACTTGCTGGCTATGCAACTTCAGCCACGTCTGTTAGGCTCCATTTGCTCATTTGTCAGATGAGGATTAAATAATGACCTACTTACCTCCCCAGGTTCTTGTGAGCTGAGGGGTCCATCAGCAACTGGGCACTGGGTTTAGCGCATAGCTGACACTCATTATCCGTTAACTTTTCCTACCCTTCTTCCTTCCTGCCCTCCAGTCCCCGACCCGGAGTCCAAACATAGCCGCACCTGGTCCTTTTTGGCCGCTGTGCCTTGACTCAAGTTGCTGTCTGGTCCCTGCGTCCCATCACACTTGTTATTCCTGGGCTATCACAAGTCAAGGCTGCCCCGACCACCCCCGGTGCCAGCCTCTGGGGCTGTTTGGAAGTCAGGTGAGACAACAGGTGGGAGAGCCCTTTGCCCACCCTAGAAGGTTCCGTGTGCATGAGGGGTGAGGTCATCACCTGTGTGTGACACAAAGAGTTGAGTGCAGTCCCTCCAGAGCCTTCTAGAAGCAGGATGTCCTTGGCCCGCCACCTCCTTCTGAGCAAGCCTGGAGTCTGCTCCCAGCCAGCACTCCTGCTTCTCCGTCCTAAATGCCATTTCCCCCCCATCTAAATGCCATTTCCCCTGTCTGGGCCTGAGCCACTGCCTGCTGTCTGGGGCGGCTGGAAATTTCTCAAATGTCGCTTTGATTTATGGCTCTAGTTAATTCTCGAGGAGGCCCGTGAGATGCCCTGAGCTCCAGAGCCTCAATGGGATAAATCATTTAACAGGTGGTTAAATATTCTTTAAGGTCTGAGGAGCACAGGCAGGGTATAGACTGGGGACTGAGGCTGGGGGAGACTTGGCAAATTTCTGAACGGAGAAAGGGAAAACTCCACAGCCATTTCAGAGCCACAGGAGACAATTTGTCATCAGCCGTGGCCGGAGGTGGCATCTGGGGACCCCTTCGTACCCACGGACCTAGGAGGCCGGGAGCACCGGGGCACTGGAGGGTGTGGGGTTGGCAGCATGTGGACCAGAGGCAGAGGCGTGTGTGGTCCCTCTGGGTGGGGGGAACCCATAGGACCCCAGATGCCTTTGGTTTAGACTGAGGACTCCGTCGCCACGGAACTCAGGGCTGGACGCCAGGGCAGCCTGATGACGCGGTGGGCTGGTCTCAAGGAATAGGTGGTAGGGAGGCATCAGGCAGATTGGACAGTGACCGCCCAACCTGATGGCCTTCAAATAAATGACATGGGACCGGCCAAACAAACGGAGCTGGGCTGTCACTCTGGAGACCCCAGAATGACGTCATCCTTCTATCGCACCTCTGCAGGGAGCTTTACGGCTTCGAGATGCACTCCCGTCCTTGGTAAGGTGTAATCCTCACGCAGGCTCCCAGGGCAGCAGGGTGGGGGCTCCTGCTTGTGTCTGAAAGAGCAGAAAGGGCTCGGAGAGGCTGCAATCTTGCCTGAGGCCACACAGCTGGTCACCAGACCCCAGGGAATCCAGAAGGAGGTAGCTCAGCCAGAGGGAAGAGGCCTTGGGTGCAGGGGCATCAGGAAGGGGACCCGGAGGTCACAGGCCCACAGCACCCATTTAAAAGATGAGGAGACAGGTCCTGAGAGGGGAAGAGAGGGACCCAAGGAAAGGATAGTGGCGGACATGGGGATGGATGGAGTCTTGGGGAGAAGGCCCAAGAGCGAATGTCTGCCCCGCACCAAGTGTCCTCTCCATGAAGGTTGTATTAGAGTCTTGGGGGGCCGTGAAAATCAGAGTAGCAGTAGTCAGGTGGGAGGGCAGCGGAAACGGGAGGCCCCCTGGGATAGCCTCCCCTCCCTCCCTGGTCCCCCATAGTGGTCCCGTGCTCACATTTCCCTCCTGGTCCCCCACCCCCCATCTGTCCTGGGGTGCAGGGCTAGGCTGGGGTGAGGCATCTCTGTGTCCCGTAGGAGGACAGATTGGTCCAGGGCCGGGGCTCAGCTCCATGGGTGGGAAGGAGCAGGAGAGGCAGGGGCTGACATCCTGCCTGAGCCTGGCCTGACAGGGAGACAGGTCTGCATCGGGGCATCGGGCCTGGTGGGGTGGGGGTGGGGGGCGTTCCCAGGAGCGCCTCCTCCCCCAGCTTTCTTTCCTTTTTTTCCTTCTTTTTTAAAGATTTATTTGAGAGAGAGAGAGAGGGTGCAGGTGAGTAAGGGAGACAGAATCCTCAGGCAGACTCTCCGCTGAGTGTGGAGCTGGACGCGGGGCTCGATCCCAGGACCCCAAGATCATGACCTGAGCTGAAACCAAGAGTTGGTTGCTTAACCGACTGAGCCACCCAGGCACCCCTGCCCCCGGCTTTCTGAGCAGGTTGGAATGCACAGGAACAGCTCGAGGGGGCATAGAGCCCCACGCAGGTATGCAGCGGCTGCCCTCCCCTGCTTCCTAGCAGGAATCTCCAGGAATCGGTGCTTGCTGTGGTAGATGAGCTGGCCCTGTGCCTGACAGACCTCTGAACCCCTCAGGAAGTCCTAAGGGCTCAGGAGGCAGTCCAGGAAGCTGAAGTTGTAGGACTGACTCTTGTTTTGGGGACAAGGTCAGTCCCCTCTTTCCTGGGCTCTAAGCCCTCAGGGGACCCTGGGGCTGCTGTAGACAGTGCTGGGTCAGGGTCAGGGAATCCCTAGGGCATAGGCCACCCACCCATGCAGCTGTGTGTGTGTGTGTGTGTGTGTGTGTGTGTGTGTGTGTGAGAGAGAGAGAGAGAGAGAGAGACAGGGAAATGTCACAGCACAGTGCCCACGCCCACATCTCTAGCCCACAGTGGCCAGTGCTCCCTGCCTTACTGCTTCTGGCCTGCGGGGAGCCACTTGTGCCATGGTTATTCTCTCTCCCCAGCTAGCACCTCCTGTGGGAGGTGGAGGTCTTGGCCCCCAGCAGCAGCACCCCCCACCCCCAAGCCCCCAGGGTTACATGGCTCAGGGCCAGGTCCTGGCAGATGCCCCATAGGTAAATATGCAAGCGTTGCCAGGGCTAGAGAGGAGAGGGAAGGGGCCCAGGGGCCCCCAGGGAGCGGCATCTGGGTGTACGCCAGGGCTGGGGTGGGAGTGAGAGGAACATGTCTTTCTGGGTGTGCAATGGCAGCTCCTGGAGCATCTGGGCACCCCTAGCTTCTGAGTCATCCCATCGCCTGTTCTTACAACCACAGAGGATGAATGAATGAATAATTCACAGGTGGCTCTAGCTTTATGAAGTATTCATCCTTCCTTGGTCTCCAGAGTAATTAACTCTCCCGCAGTCAGAGGAGCACCATCAAGAGCACATTAACACCCTGTCCAAAGTTCCTCAGTCAGACCCCTGTCTGGGCGGGGCTTCCTGGGAAGGAGTGAAGCGTGGTTTGCCCAGGGAGCCCAGGGTGAGTGGGATCTTGGTTCTAGCTCCTGGGTTGTCAGTCTGAAGCAAACTGTTACTCGTGGATTTTGCAGAGAGCTAGGGGTTGCAGTTACATGCTTAGAAGAACTTCCAGAGGTCGAGGTCAAGGTTAAGGAGGATCGCCAGCCTCTGGGGCTGGGGGAGTAGGGGAACTTTAGATGGCTTTCTTTTTGTAGCTGAGGGCACAGAGTGAGGGAAATCACTGGCTCCCCTTCTCATAGCTTGCGGGTGGCAGAGGGGGGGAGCTCCAGTCCAGTGCTCTCTGCATTAATTAGGCTTTCTTCCTACCCCCTGCTTTAGCTCGAGTCCGGCAATGTCTCCAATGGGATGCTGAGAGATAGTAGAGACATCTATCCAGGGAGGGATGGGTCCTAGGGGGGTCTTGTTCACGCTGCCCTGGGCCACCCCCCACACCAACCCAGGGGCTTGGGAAGGGGGTCTAAAACCTGGGGAGTGAGGAGCCTGGGGTGCAGAGAGACATAAATCCCATTCAGACCTGTGCCCCCTCACCCAGTGTCTACGCGTCCCCTCCCAGGATCCGTGTGGGCACCACCGCTGTCCTCTGGAGTTCCGCGGCACACGAGGACTGGGTAGGCTGGGCAGCTCAGAGGCCCAGAGCGAGTGGAGGGAGCAAGGGGCTTGCAGGTGTCAGAGGTGTCCAGAGGGCCAGGACTGAGCTGAGGACCCACAGTGACCTGGAGTCATTGGCTGTTTTGGGGGAGCCAAATTCTTTCTTGATCCCTCCCTTGCCTTTCCCTGCTCCCAGTCTCAGCCCGGGACCTGGGGATTGGGCCAGGTGTCCCTCTTCTGGGCTCCCCATACATCCTTTGCCCTGAAATGGCTTCAGGGCCTCAGTCATCCAAGCAGCCCTGTCCCAGGTCCCAGCACCTGCAGGCAGAGATCAGGAGCTCCGAAATCAGCCACCGAGTCTTTGGGTGGGCTGCTGGCCAGAGGACTTCATGTCACTGCCCTGCCTTCGCACCAGTTTGCTGTGTTACCTTACACAGATCACTTGGCCTCTCTGGGCTGGGGCTGAGCTTCTGTTCTCCACACGTTTTTGAAATGGATTTAACATCAGGACACAATCTCATTAAATCACGACATGCTGATTTATGAAAACTAAAACCGAGATCAAATTTTGCAAATTCTGGTTTCTCTTTACTACATGTGTCATACTCTTTTGTGTTCTCTTTCCTACCCCCACCCTCGCCCCCGCCCCCAAAAGGCTGGTTGCAAGCCATTAACTGGTCATCCCTCTCACGAAAATACTGTTGGAAAATACTGCCTAAGATGGTCCCAAGCTTCTCTGCTGCTCATTCCTCCTGCACTGCCTCCTCCAAAGACTTTTCTGATGTCCCCAAGACCCGGATCCTGCCACCCAGTACCCCCAAGGAGCTTCTTTTATGCCACTGACCATCCTCTGTCCTCCTTGTTGTGCTGGCCTGGAACGTCCAGCCCCGAGGGCCTGGCACTGTGTGCCTCGGTGTCAGGAAGGAGGCTTGAGGAGGGCATGGGCTGGTCCCCAGCTGTCCGGGGGAGATACTGGCTGAGCTGTGCTTGAGCATCTCAGGACACAGTACATGAACCCCTACTAGGCTCTCAGAGTTGGGTGGGGAACTGAGCCCCAGCCCCCAATCCCTGCCCCAGGCTTGTGCCTGGTTGGGAAATTCCAGCAGAGTCACTTCCTGCCCTGGGCCCCACCTAGAGACCTCCCCAGCCCTCCCCTGCTGTGGTCCTGCAAGGACCCCAGCATCCGCCTTCTGAATCCCTCCAACAGGGAAAGGAGGTGCAATTAGAAAGGACACTGGGAAGACAGGCATAAACCAGGTGTCCGGACAAACCAGGATGAACAGTGACCCTAAGGGGCCCACGCAGCCCTCCTCCCCTTCCTGGCTCAGAAGCAGGCGCGAGGCTCGCTCTTATTTTGCCCGAGCCTCTTCAATCTCCATCTCACTGTGGCCGGCCATGTGGCTCTCCACAAGGTAATCAACCCCCTGAGCAGACCCCGTTGACTGCTGTCCCCCTTCCTCCCTGCCTGCCAATCCCCCGTGCTGGGTGAGGTTTAAAGCTCAGGCTCGCTGGGACACGAGAACCAGTGGAGGGGTGGCCATGTGACCCCAGTCCTGACCAGTGAGATGTGAGGGGAAGGTTTCTCTGGCCACCTGCGTACATGATGGGGAGAAAGTCTGAGCTGCCGTGAAGATGGAGGGGTGTCCCACAATCATTCCCAGTGCTGTCAGCCAGGAAATATCTAACAGTAGGCTCAGGGGCAGGGGGTCAGGAGAGCCCTGCTGTGTTGTTGCCAGGTTTTGTGTCTCTTAGAACCAGAATAATCTGACTTCCATCCCCAGTCTCACTATTCCAGGAGGGAAGGCCTTCTCAGTCGTGCTCGGGCTCCCTCATCAAGACTGTGGTGGGAGGGGCGCCTGGGTGGCTCAGTGGGTTGAGCCTCTGCCTTCAGCTCAGGTCATGGTCTCAGGGTCCTGGGATGGAGCCCCACATCAGGCTTTCTGCTCAGCATGGACCCTGCTTCCCACTCTCTCTGCCTGCCTCTCTGCCTACTTGTGATCTCTGTCAAATAACATCTTTAAAAAAAAAAAAAAGACTGTGGCGGATGCCCCACCAGAACCAGATCAAGTATCCAGTGTCTGCAATTCGTTGTGTCATGGGGGTAGCTGGTCTTTTGTAGGGCTGTGCTCTGCTGCTTTGGGGGCGCTGGGGTGGCTGGGAACCTCTGAGCCGAGGCTCCCCTGCCCACTCCCCAGCCACTGGCTCATCTTTGAGCCTGGGCTTGGACAAAGGGCAGGAAAAGCCAAAAGGGAGACCTTCCAGCACTTCCTCCTCTACGGGGACCTGGTTGCCTGTGTCTCCTTTTGATTTGTTGTGGAGAGGGGACACAAGGAGGGAGGCAGGAATTGGCAGAAAGAATGTAGAGTAATATCTCAAGCAATCATCCTGTGGCAGGGGCAAAAACAGCACCTCTCTCCCTGGGCCATGGGGAGCCTCAGAATACCCTGGAACCCACTCCCCATGTGTGGTGCTGCCTTCCCGCCGGCCGTTATAACTGTGCTGCTGTCCTGTCCACACACACTTGCCTCTGCCTGCCCCCTTGCTCTTCTGGAAGCTTTCCCATCTCATTAAATGGTGGCTCCATCCTTGCAGCCAGACCGGATCCTTGGAGCTGTCCCCTCCCTCCACTGAACACCTAGTCCACTGGCTAGCCAGCCAACTCCGCCTCCAGAAGCCCGGCGGGCTCTGATCCCTCCTCACCATCTCACTGCTTCCGCTCCAGTCCAGCTCTTCCTTTTCTCTCTTGGAGGGGAGCCCTTGCCCCATCCTCAACCAGACTCACCTTGTTAAAACCTAGGCCGGGCGCCTGGTGGCTCAGTGGGCTAAGCACCCACCTTTGGCTCAGGTCATGATCTCAGGGTCCTGGGATCGAGCCCCACATCAGCTCCCTGCTCTGCGGGGAACCTGCTTCTCCCTCTGCCTCTGCCCTCTGCCTCGCCCCCTGCTGTGTGTGTGTGTGTGTGCCCGCTCTCTCTCTCTCTCACACGCGCACATAAATAAAATTTTAAAAAGATTTTTTAATTTGTTTGACAGAGATAGAGATAGAGAGATCACAAGTAGGCAGAGAGGCAAGCAGAGAGAGAGAGAGGGAAGCAGGCTCTCTACCGAGCAGAGAGCCCGACACAGGGTTCGATCCCAGGACCCTGACATCATGACTGAGCCAAAGGCCAAGGCTTAACCCACTGAGCCACCCAGGGCCCCCAAATAAGTAAAAAATTAAAAGCAACCAAACACCTAGGCCAGACCATTCCACTCCTGTGCTCTGACCCCCTCCTCCAAGTCAGAGCCACAGGGCCCTAAGGATATGCTCCACTACCCCCCTCCTTATTCCTCAATCACACCAGCATGCTCTGCTCCCGGGCCTTTGAAGCCAGAGGAGGGGTCCCCAGGCCACGGCTCATGGAGGGTGCTAGACCCTGTGGGCAGGGGAAGGAAGGATGGGCTGGTGGTACTTCTTTTAATTTCCCCAAATTCAGATCCATCTCCTTATCCCTGTCTGTGCCTCCACTGTCCCTGTTCATGTCTTCATTGCCTCCCATCTGGAACATTCCGGCATCCTCCCAGCCGCCAGGCATCTTCCTTTAAATTAGCTATTCTCAAGTTGCCAGAGCCCTGTTTATAAAACACAAAACTGAACCTGCTGTTCTCCGAGTTAGAACCCCTCCACCACCCAGGGCAGAGCCCCAGACTGGGGCCCGCTGGCCAAACAGCCTGCAGCCGTAATTTGTCGGGAAGCCTTGGCAATGGCCTATACTGCATTTCTGAGAAATTTCTGTTAATTGTTTATCTTTGAAAATCAGAAAATTTCATTCATAAATCTGGGTTTCTGGCTCTCCTTGAAAAAGCAAAACCAGATTGACCCCATTGGGCCCAGATTTCTGCAGGCAACTTTCCCAAGGGGCTGGGTAGGGGAGGCTCCTGTCCGAGTCCATGCCCTCCAGCTGGCCGCAGTCCTTAGCAACCCTTATTGCCACTCGGTGCACTGGGCTGTCTCTGCTCCTCTTCCCCGCACACCCTGCTTCCCTCGGGGAGGTCTCATGTTTGACACTTGGGATCACTTTGACACTTGGTCCAAGGAACGAAGTCCTAGCTCCTTCCAAGGGAACAGTGTCTTCTCTTAGGCTCCTGTGTACCTCTCTGGCTTCAACCCTTGCTTCTCCTGGCTTGCTCCTTCAACTCCCATAATAAGGAACCACCTATCACTTCCTACAATCACAGCGATGTTATATTCCTCTGTGCCTTTGCCATCTACCTTTTTTAGCTGGGTCCCACTTACCTCTTTTTCTTTTACTCATCTTTTTAATTAATTATTTTTGTGAGGAAGGGGGAGAGAGAGAGCATGAGCAGGGGGAGGGGCAGAGGGAGAAGGGGGCTCCCTGCCCAAGGGATCCTGGGATCATGACCTGAGCCGAAGGCAGACGCTTAACCAACTGAGCCACCCGGGTACCTTTCTGCTCATTTTTTAAAGCTCAGCCCTAGTGGTTGTCTGGGGTGAGGGTGGGGAAATAGGGACTGCAAAGGGACATGAAGGAACTTTCTGGGGTGATGAAAACGTTCCAGATCTTGATTAGAGAGGTGGTTACACACTTACGCACTTTTGTCAAAGTTCATTGAACTGCTCACTTGAGATGGGTGCATTTTGTCATTTATACCTTATACCCCAATAAAGTAAATTTCAACAAAAGCTCAGCCCAGTGCCATCATCTCCAGGAAGTCACTCTCCATGACCTGGCTGGGCTAAGTGCCTCCTGTCGCCAGGGCTCCAGGAGGACCTGGGACCACCTCTGCCCTATCACTTACCACCCCGGATTATAAAGTGCTGATTGTGGGGGTCTCCTGTGGGCAGCAGCCCATTCCCCTATGACCACTAGCCCCTATCCTGTTGCCAGGCATGTCCTAGGCACATTGGTACGGATGTCTGGGGGGAAAATGGGCACGATTTGAGTTCATCGCCTTTCTCTAGGACTTGGGGTTGAGAGCCCCTACAGTCAGACGGATCGGGGTCTAAATCCCAGTTCTGCCAGCCACTAGCTACGTGACCTTGGACAACTCAGGAGAGGCGCTCATAATGATGGATCTCCCCCACAGACATGCAGGAGGCTTTCTGGCCACAAAGAAGTCTTCCCTGAAAAAGCTATCCTCTCGGTGCCCAGCCCTGTCCTAAAGGCTGAACAAATGCAAGCCTCACCCACCCTCTGTTAGCCTATTTTATGGATGAGGACACTGAGGCACAGGGTAGCTAAGCACCTTGCCTGGGGCTGAGCTGGCGGTGGGGAGGTGGGTGCAGACTCAGGCGGTCTGACTCCAGCCAGAGCACGTGGCCCCTCCCGTGGATCTGATCAATGGCAAGTGCTAGCTCTGTTATGCTGCTCTTTCTCCCTTGTCTGCTCCCCTGGTGCCCCTTGTCTTTAACCATATCCCAGAACCATCTCCAGTCCTTAAGGTCATGGTCACGGTTAACAGGAAGCTTGCAAAGGCGAGATTTTCTCATTCCCTGCAGAGTATCTGGATGGAAAACAGGCTGGGCCTCATCACCAGGCAAACAGCCTCGTTATGTTGACGGGAGCCAGGCGGATTAACTACGCAGACGGCTCAGCTCAATTCAGAAAACATTTAGCCAACACCCATCATGTGCCAGGCAGCAGTCTGGCACCAGGGAGCAGGGGAGAGCTGGGAACATGGAGGAGGAGGCAGCCCAGCTGGGAGGGGCAGCAGAGTCTCTGAGGGGGCTGGAGGTGGGGGGTGGGGAAAGCTGGGGCAGACCCCTAGCAGCCAAGATTCTTGGTTTAACTCCCATCCGGCCTAGGCTTTGGCTGTTTGGAGGTGATGTTCGTCATTCTTTTTGGCCACCCAGGCCCTAAGAAGTTGGGGACTAAGAAGCTCCTGTCTCCCACTAAGGAATCCCAACACTGGCTTTCCCAGACTCCCTTGCAGCCAGGGCACCAGCCCGTGACCCACATTCTATCAACCAGAGCTACATCTGCGGAAAGTAAACTAGTGTGGGGAGGGTGGCCGCAGGCACGCCCGACCCCAGGGTCCATAGTGGCAGACGTTTAAGTGTTGTATGCTCAGCGACAGTGGGTGTGTGCGATGGGGTGCCTGGGTCTGCTGTGACAGCAACGGGGTCCCTGGGATCCAATCCTACAGCGGGATTGGGATGATCCAATATTCCTTGAATAGGAGCTGCCAAACCTGCTCCCTGGCCCTTCCAGTGACTCTGACTCACCTCGCATCCCATGGTTAAGTTGCTTTCTGCCTCAACTCCTTGGAGCTGCTTCTGGATGATAACTCAGAGACTGGGCTCATACATTCAGTCCCCACGGCCCTCATCACCCGACTGCCTTACACGAGCCACTGTTCAAAGCACAGCTGGGAGCTGGAGATCCCGTGACCTTGCTCCCCACTCCTGAGCCCCTAGGACTGGTGAGGAATGAAGAGGGTGCAGAAAGGTGTGTGCATATGATCGGTGAGCTCACTCACCCTCCGTTCCCACATGCTGCCGTGCTCTCCCTTCTGCATGGCGAGTCTGGGGGCTACAAGCTTCATTGCCCAGAATGCCCTGGGGTCCTGCCATGTGATGCCCTCACACGAAACTTTGATTGGTAGCTGTATTTTGAGGGGAGGGAGGAAGGGCATGAGGTGTCCACTTTACGAGGGTCGAAGGTAGGGCCAGTCATTTGAGGGTAGTTTCCTGATCTGGCACTTTCTGGAGGCACCAGAGGCAGCCAGCCACGCACTCTTGGCAGCCTTGGTCAGGGATGTGGTGTTGGGAGTTGTTCTGGGAAGTTCAGCTCGTCTGTCTCCTCAGATCCTCCAGTACCTTTGTGAGCTGTCTATATGCCCTCTTGATAAATTCTTTTTGCTGAAACAAGAATCATGGGGAGTCTGCCATCTGCAGCTAGGAGCCTGTCCCACCCTGCCCTTGGGCGAGTGTAGCCCTTCTTCGGTCCTCCCTGTGCTCCAGGGGGGTCCCCATGGCTGCCCCAGCCCGATCAGCTCACCCTCCAGCAGGGACTTCCTCTTGGCTGCTGCCAATGGTCAGTCGTCTCCCTGGAGACCTTCTAAAGACCACAGCCACAGAAGCTTGGGGTCTCCCCTGCCCAGGGCACTTCTGCTGGGCCCTGGAGCTCTTCCCACCGCCTTAGCCAGGGTCCACAAGCAGGAGGGCGCTCTACCTGTGCTCACGACTCCCCATTCCAGCCAGTCTGGAGAGAGCGGTCTCCTCCTTAGCTAGGTTAAGCAGAAAGGGATTTAGTACCAAGAGTTCATTTACAGAGTTGTCAGACCTTGTGGGATGGTTCAGCTTATGGAAGAAGAAAATGAGGCCAGAAAAATAAGATTACTTGGGGCAGTGGGGCTGGGGGACGATGTGTTTCTGGGTGTGGCCACATCCCGCCCCCCACCCCCCCCAGCGCCAGTCCCATCTTGCCTCCATGGTCCCTTTGACTGGTTTCTCTCGCAGGGGTTGGTTATGCAGGCCAGCAATTCACAGGGAGAGCTTGTAGACAGTGTAAGGTCCGAGTCTCTGCTGGGCTGTGTGTGTGTGCGTGTGCACGCGTGCGCCCGCATACGTGCGTGAGTGTGGGTTTGTGTACTGTAACCTGGTTTAACCCTCTTCCCCAGCCCATCCAGGTCCTCAGGAACACATCCTGGAATGGAAATAGAAAATCACAGGGATAATAGAGTTGAACACATCCACTTTTACCCAATCTTCAGAAACAGATACCGAAACAACTAAACTCTCTATGAAACTCTAGAGCAATAAACAGACTTCAAAGTGTTTTGAAAAGTAAATATTACACAGGACCCACACATCCGTCCAGGTAACTCATTTCAGCAAGGTTTGGTAGAAACTGCCCCATCACTGTGTGCCATGTACTTGGATATATTCTATTTAATTTTTGAGGGGGGGTAATGCTGGTCGTAGCCCATGAAATTGATTTCACTGCTCACCAGTGGGTCCCCACCGTGCCGTTTGAAGTTCATCCTCTTAATGCCCCTCTCTCTGCCTCGGGTTTTATAAAGGGGAACAGGAGCCCAAGCCCTGTGTGGAAAAGCGAGGGCAGAGGGAACAGATGTCAGCCTTTGGAGGATGAGGTGATGAGACAGGGCGAGGGCTCCTGAGAGGAGACAAAGAACTCTGACAAAGCCATCAACAAAGGAGGACGGGGGTGGGGGGTGTGGGGGGATGTTGCACAGCTCTGTGGTCATAGAAGTGTGGGGGATTTTCCAAGGCAGAGAGGAAGAACTTCCCTCCCTCCCCTTCATCCTTCCCCTCTGCCTTCCTTCCTCCCTTCCCCTCTCCTCTCTCCTCTCTAACTTCCTTTCTTCCTCCAAAGCCTGGCTGAGCTGGCTTCCTGTCTGGACCCTGTTCCGTCTTGGTTCACGGCCATGGCCAAGCCTCCTCCTCATTCCAGGCCTTGGGGTGCTGTTCCTCGGTGTCCCTCTCAGCTCTGAGAGTTCCTGGGGATGGCCGATGGCTGGGGGCCAAGGCCAAGGGGCCGGAGGTGAAGAGCCTCAGAGGCCTGTTCATGGGTGGCTGGGCAGTGGGTCATGGGAGTAGGGCGGGAATCTCCAGATGTTGGGTGTTTAATGCTTTCTACAGCAGAGCCCACCCCGGGCATGGAATATTCATCATGTGATACCAACATTTAGCTTCAGCAATGGAAATGTCAACTTTAATTATTTTCAAGGAGTCTTGATGGCTCTGGGAATAAATCAATATAAATAATGTTTTCATAAACTCTGAATCATGCTCCTAATAGCATTATATCTATAATTTTAATACTCAAAACAATTTTTCTTTGCATCTTAGCAATTAATTGTTGCCAAGTGTTCATTTTTCTGTTTTCTATTGCTGTCATCTCAGAGCCAGAGGCTAGGGGTGGGGGTGTGACACATTGGCACAGGGACAATGTCCCTGATCCTGAGACCATTCCTAATTCTACTGCCCAAAATGCCAGGCTTGGTACAATGGCTCTTCCCCAGAAAACCACCCCCCTTTCCTCCCACCCATTTAGTTTACTCACCCTTCTGGCCCACTGTCTCCAAGAAGCCTATTCTGGTCACCAAGCCTGGCAGGGATGAGTCCCTCCTTTACTTGAACGTGGTGCTCCCATCTGCTACTCCCCAGGGCAGACATTGGGGGACCAGGGGTCAGGGGCAGCACTGAGAGCTCTGGACATGTCCAGGCCGTGCCACCCACCAGCTGTGGGACTCTGGACAGCTGACAGTTGACAGTGCCGAAGGGTCATCTAAGAGGCAAGGTTCTTATTTGCAGGTCACAGAGTAGGACTCTGGTGGACATGAGCAGAAATGAAATTTATTAAAGGACGCAGGGGAGCTCAAGCTTGGCAAGAGCCAGAGAATGTCACCTGTAGGCATAGACGTGGAGTCGAAGGGCACCCCGAGGTCCCGTGCCTTGTAGTTTGCACAGCAGATAGACAGGCCTGGATGCTGGGGAGATGCTGAACGCTCTTGCAAGAACTTCTGGTTTCAGAAACTGGCTGTGGCCAGGCCACTGCTGGGCCAGAGTGGAGAACTCTCCCATCCGCAGCCTCCCGCTTAAAGGTGGGGAGGTATGAGCCCCCGGCGGGGCCCGGGGCTCTGTATAGCCAAATTGCAAAGGAGGAAGGAAGACTGAGTATCCGCTGGTTGGCATTTTGCCAAAGCGAGGCCAACTTTTGGCTTAATATTTAGGTTTGTATGATGAGCATGTAGGGGCAAATGATCCTACCGGGGCCACTGGCCTCCCTCTGCCTGCTCCCTGAGGACCCTGGGCAACGGTGTGGTTTGAGACAAGCATCTTCTCAGGAGAGAACCCCACAAATGCAGCCCCCTGGGGCCTACTCTCCAATCTGATTTCTGCTCCAAGCTGCGGGGTAGGATTCACTGTCCCAGGTCGTCGACTCATCTACAGGAAGAATGCGCTCATGGGCAAACGGGAGACTCCAGTCCCCAGGACGTTTATCGTTCTCGAGGCACGTATTTGGCTCTTCAGTTTTTAGAACTGGGTCCCTCATGAGATTACAACCTATGAACCAGTGTCCCAGGCCTGTGCCTGTCTCTTCTGAGCCCCCAGCCACTTAGGGTCCCTTTTTCTAAAGCTGGTGACTTGGCCCTGGTTCCTGGTGATGGGATGGGGGCTGTCAGGACAGCAGCTGGCCCCTGTCCAGGACCCTGACCTGGCCGCACCTTTCCATTCCCACGAGAATAGGGTGACGTCTTCCAACAGCCACCATGCATTTGAGAGCAAAAACACTCAAAGGTTTAAAAAAGATCAAGCCTATTCATGGATTTCTTGGAATTACCACCCTCACTTTTAAAAATGCGACTTGTTCGGTTGGGACTCTTCAGGAAATTCCAGACCCTATCCCTCTTTGGTGCTAACAGGTTGAAAGCTGGACGCCTCCTAGTTCTGCACTGCGGGAGGGAGAGATGAACGGACAGACGGATGGCTGGAGAGCTGCCCTCCAAGTCCAAGACTGTCTGGGAGGGAGGGTTAGGAACAAATGAGTCTAGACTATGGAGAATCTTTGAGCACAAGATTATTCTTTTTCTGGGATGGCTGAGGAGACAAGCCAGAGTCAAATCAGAGGTAGATAGATGGGTGGGATAATTTTCGAGGTCCCTTTCTGGGCATTTTCTCTGAAGATCCCCCAAGAGTCCAGATTGGGTAAAAAGCAACGAGAGAGCAGCTGATGGGACTTTTATTCCCGCGCGCGTTGTCCTAAGGGATCTACCAGGGGCACCAAATCATGTTCCTTTCGTGCATGAAGACAAAGAAGGGAAATTTGAGAGCTTTTCTTTTAAAACCGTGTTCCTTCTAACAAAAAAAGAATACGAACATTTGCCCTGCAGACTCATCCACTTGATGACTACACCCAGGGCAACCAGTTCATATTATCCCTGAGCAAGATCTCGGAGATTAGCTCTCCATCCCACTGGGCATTCATCTCCCACATCAAGGGGTTGGGTGAGCATGCTTGCTCCTGGAGAACGTGATCCCCGGCTTTACCCGAGAAGTTTCTTCCCGATGGCTGTGCTGCTTAAAATTCACCCCCTCTGCCCCATCCTTCTCCCCAACCTCTTACCAGTCCAGATTTTCCACTATATGCAGCAGTAAGAGGAGGAGGGAGGCCTCAGAGTTCCCGAGGGCATGGGAACCTCAACCCCTTGAAAAGGGGCAACAGGACAGCACAGCAGCCTGGAATCGGGGGCTCGTACCCCACAGCAGGGGGAGGGCGGAGAGGAAGCAAGCTAGGTGTGGGTCACAGTGGGAGGGACAGAGAACTGGGATGCTGGAGGGCAGGCTACAGCCAGCATCAGTCAGCAGGCTTTGGGGAGCCCAGGGGGAACGGCAGGGTTGCCAGTTTCTTTTTCTTGGGAGCAGGCTTGAGAGAGAAGCCCTAGGGTGCTGGGCAGGGGTGGGAGGAAGCCAGGAAGTGCTGGCCAGGTGAGTGGTACACAACTGAGGTCCTGAGGGCAAGGCCCTGGGGCCCCTTCCCGGACCTTCCCTATCTGCTGGCCAAGCAAAAGTGAGGGGCTTCCTGGGAGGCCCTGCCAGGGCTAGAGCTCCTCACCCCACCAGGCCTGGCTTAGGGGGACCTTGGGAGACAGTGCAGGAGGAGGATCCTGGGTAAAGGGCAGCTGGCCAAGAGCAGCTGGCAGGGGCTCCAAAGAGAGCAACGTCACACCCACTTGCCAGCATTGGGTGCTGGCCCCCCAGGGAGAGGGTCCTGTCTACCCTGAGCTTCTGGGCCAGAGCCATCTCTCTGTGGGGTGACTCCAGCTGCACCTGTGGCAGTCTGAGCCTCCTGGGGGTACTAGGGCTGCTCACCAGCTGGGGGGAACTATGTGTAGGATGGGGAGAGGGGGGATGGTGGGAGTGCTGGGTGGGCCAGTGGCAATTCTGCACTATTATCTGTCACCCCGAGCCCTTGAGCCCTTGTCAGGCAGCCCCTCCTCTGCGGAAGGCATCTGAAACTGTCTGCAGGGGTGAGGTGGGATTAGGAAGGAAGGTTCCTGAACGCTGTCCCCACCTTCCCCCACCTCACTTTTCTTTGACCTCTCCAAGCCCTCTGCTCATTTTAAAGCCTACAAAAAGGGGCCCCTCTCTTCTGCCCCTTCAGCCCAGAGATGCCAAGGCTCTGCAGCTGACGGGCTTCCCTAGGAGGAGTCTCTGGGGCCCTGAGGTCCCCCTGCGAATGTCCTGGATGCTTCGAGGCCCAGGATCTGTGCTGACTCAGTGCCACCCCACAGGCGGGCAGACGCTGAGATGGAAACTGTGCTGGCAGAATGTAGCCAGCTTGAGCGGAACACGGGCCTTGGGGGCCTTGGGGACCTTCCTCTGGCTCTCCTCACTTCTTTTTCAGGGGGCTGGGCCTGAGCAGGAGCCTCCCTCCTGGCTCTTCTCTCTGGTCCCCACTTCCCACTTCCCGTCTGACACCAAGCTGTAATTCCACCTTTTTTCTCCTTTTTCTCTCTGACATCCCAGCTGGTCAGACAAAGTATGTCCCAAGGGAGCTCTGGCCCTTAGCAATATAAAAAGGGGTCTGTTCTTAGAAATACAGCAGCTATTTGCCCTGCCCTGGAGACCCTTCTGTCCTGGGAAGCCACCTTTCCAAGGATGGCAAGAAAGTGGTTTTTCCACTCCTGCCGGCTCCGTACTAAAGCCTCTTCTCCATCCACTCCTGTTCTGTCCTGATGTCCCGAGGCAGGGAGGTCTCCCACTACCTGGTGACCCTTCCATAAGTCCCTCACATCCCAAGGGCCGATTCTCTTCATCCGTGAAATGAGGGGGGAGTGGACTCCATCATCTTAGTGGTTCCTTCTCGCTGAGAGATCCATCTATGGGATGATGCTGGAGGTCGTGTAGCCTCCATCCCTTTGCGGCTAAAATGTGGAGAGTAAAAAAACCATCCAGACATGAAGCATTGAGTATGAAGAGCCCTCCCTCTGCTTTTTCTGGAACGAAGATGGTAAGCCAGCTTTCAAAGAAGGGAGGGACCTGGCCAGTGCATGTAGCAGAGCCTGGTTGGAACCCAGGGCTCCCTGTGCCCACCCCCCAGCCCTGCTACCCACCCTTTGCGCAGCCACCCTTTGGGGTTGTTGGGAGGAAGCAATGGGCTGCTCTGTGACCAGGCGCCTGGCCCGCAGAAAAGGCTGATGCAGACACACAGAGACTATCTTCTGTTCAGTTTAATCATGAGGACCAGCAGCCCCTATGACAACAGGCCATGCCCTACCTGCTGGGGAAAAGACTAGTCTGCACAAAGCCCTTCTCATGGGACAGGGCCAGAGGCCTCCCAGGGGCTGCCTGTGCCCAGGAGTTAACCCCTGGTGGAAGGGCCCGGTCAGTCTCGGGTGAGGAACAGTGAGCCACCGAGGTGGGCCCTGCAGAAGAGGCAGGTGGGAGCAGGAGGCGGGAGCCCTAAAAGCAAGGCAGCTGCATCTCCACAGTCCAACAAGAGATTTCTTGGAATGCTTGTGGAGAGAAAAAGGCACTGATGCGTGCAGCAGATGTCCCTCCCCTAGCAGAGGTGGAGGGGATACCCCACTTCGGGGTCTGGGAATGAAAAGCCGGAGTCCAGGTAGAGGGCAGTTCTGAACTAGGGAGTCCATGGGGGAAGTGGGGGCTTCCACACACATAGGTCACCATGCTTTGTACTATGTGACCCCACAGATGGGGCCAAGGCAGTCCCCTCTCCCCTGAGTGGTGACCCAATCCGAGGAGCAGTTAGGTGGAGAGGAACAAAGCCAGGGCTGGGGACACATGCTGGGAGCCTGGCAGGGCTGCACCTGGGTCCACATTCCTGGCCCTGCTATGCCTCCAACAAGCCCATGTCCAAGAGGCCGGCTACCCACTGACCCCCCAGAGTCCCATCTCCAGGTATCTCCCTTTCCACCACCTGTAAGGCTGCTTGTATCAGATTCTTAGAACACGAGGAGCAGAACTGGAAAGGCCCTTAGAATGAAGAGAACTGCAGCACCACCGCCTCAGGGACCCAGGCCTGAGCCCCTCACTCTGGGCTTGCCTGCTGCGCAGCACTGGGCACAGGGCAGGGTTGGCCGGAAGTTGGTGGGGGAGGGCGGTAAGCTCACTGGCTCAAGGGCTTATTCCTAAGAGCAATAATTCCATTCCCATGTAAACCTCCCAGTGCTGAATACCATTTTGGCATCATTTCACCAAGGTAGGTAATTTATCTCCATTTTACAGTTGAGGAAGTAGGCTTGAAGAGGTTCTGGACCTTGGAGACCAGAAGCTCCGGAAAAATGGCGCGCAGTGGGCTGACCGCAGACAAACAAGGGGACTGTCAGCACCCCGTTAGTTCACTTTTCTCAAGAACTTACAGGAGTCTTCGGCTCTCTCCCCACGCAGAATAGGAACCGGTCAGAGAGGAGCGGGTCATATCGCCCCGGGGCTATGCCATCTCTCTTCCGTGCTTCCTGCGTGCGTCCCTAAGGAACTGCTCTCTGGCAGTTAAGCAAGCAAAGGGGTCCCCAGAAGGCTGCTTAGCACGGGCCACCCACCAGCGGAGGCGTGGCGGGGGGCGTGAGAGGGGGTGTCACCAACCCCCGCAGACGGAGCCCCTGGCTCTGCGCCACTCGCTTTCATCCATGCTCAGCGCCGTCAACTTGTTTTCTGCGCAGAATGAAGATAAATCGCTCTGCTCCACAAAACTACATTTAGCATCTCATTCTTTTTGTGGGGCAGGGAAGTTTTCATCGACAAAGTGTTTGCATTGCAGATGGCTTGCCATATGCCACCTTCCCTCTCGCTATCACCTTATAAGCAGATTCTGTCAGGTTCTAGGAGTAAAAGCTTAATTAACGAGTGGTGTGTACAATTATGTACTTAATTATCCACTGCTTTTACTTCTTTGTTATTTCTTGGTTTGCACAAGTTTGGTGACAATTATAGGCAACTGTTCCCTAATGCAATTTCTCTCTGCTTCTTTATCTCTCTTTTCTTTTTTATTTCTTTCTTTTTCTTTTTTGGTGCCCTTTGGAGACCGTCAGTGGGATGAGAGGGGGCTTCCCTGCTTGGACAGGCAAGCTCAACATGGCGCATCCCAGATTTATGGACCAAGCTCCCTGGGAGGTGGCCCAAGCACATGAGTTTCTAGAAGGAGTCTCCTGGTGATGCCAATCTCTAGCGTAGCCTGGGAACCCCGAACTTGGCCTCCCTGTCCCTGGCTGGATGGGCACTCAGGACAACCCATCTTCTCGTTCTTTCCCCGTCTCACCCTGTTGGTCCATCCTGGGGACACTGAATGGGTGTGGCTAGGCTAGGGTAGCAAGGACAGGAGGTACTTTTGGGGGGAGGAAGGAGGGGCAAGGGACACTTCTGCCTCAGGGTAAGGACCGGGGGAACTTTAAGGAGCGGAGCGCAAAAAGCAAGAAGACTTGGAATGAAGACCAAAGGCAGCAATGTTGAGGGAATTTGCTGGGCTGAAGCCAGCCCTGTGATTTGGGGCTTAGAAATTTCTGAGGTGATTGGATTCCCCTGGAAGCTGGTCCACTTGGAGCCCATGTGACCACGTGACCCGAGGGCCAGGAAGCCTGGGGCTCTCCCTCAGCGGCCGGTGCTAGTCAGTACAGCGCTGTCCCGTTTTTGCAAACCTCTCTCAGAGTTCAAACTCACTTATCAGCACGTGGGGACAGAAGTGGCCCCAGAACGGACAGAAGAAGAGTCTGAAACATCAGGGAGGTAGCAGCCCGTCTGGCTTCTCAGAGGGCCAAGGGCTGGCTCTGGGCCCCTCAGCTGGTGGGTTCTCGAGCGTTCCCCGTTCCTCCCACCCTCCGCTCCTCCCAAGCCCGCCGATATTGGCTGAGGCTGGTCATGGTCTGGGGAAGTGGGAGAAAGGGAAAAGGTGCGAGAGCAGAAGAATTGCAGAATCTGGAGATCAGGGCTTCCCTTTATCCCCCTGAGTCAAGGGAGAAACATGATGGGCATTTCCCTGAAATGCAGACAGAGGCCATGCCCAGCGCCGCAACCAGGAACCATGGGATATGCCCACTTCTCTGCACATCAGTTTCCTTGTCTGCGATGAACAGCAGGGCAGGAAGAATTCCTGGGGCTCTGTTGGGTCCCCCATGTGATTCTGTGTTCTACACACACCCCCACCTCCTATTGCTTAGAGAAGAATCTGCTGGACTCCGGAGGGCTGTGTGCTGGTAAAAGAATGGTAGAGGCTAGGCTGGGTAGACAGGAGTTATACCCAAGGCCTAGAACAGTGCCTGGCATGGGATAGGCACTCAGGGCACCTCTGTCCAATTCCTGAATTTTAACAGACCTGCCCAGTGCAGCTGCTCTACTGGGCTCCTGGTTCCTTCAAAAGACAACTAACTGTCTGACCCCCGAGACAGAGCCAGAGTTCTGGGTATCATGCCTGGTCCCAGCTGACCTATGGGCAGCCCACTGAGGCCAGCCAACTTGAGATGAGGCCCGGGTGGAGAGAGGACACAGGGAAAATGGATTCGGCTTCTCAGAAGGTTGACCTGGGAAGTGCTCAGAGACTGAGGGGTTGAGCAGTGGGAGCTGGAGCTGAAAAGAATCACTGGAAGGAGGAGGTAGAGGTGGGAGAAGGGAAAGCTGACACAAGGGAAGGGGACGAGGGAGCAGGAGCCTGGTGTCAGTGAGGGGAGACACCCGCTGCCTTGGGCTGGGAGGCTGGGCATGGCCACAGAGACTCTTCCCCAGTTCCCAGTCCACACGGTGCCCCCATGGCCTCCTGTAGATCTATGTAACCCCCTGACCTTATTCAGGTCTTGAGAACAAAAGCTTGAAAGGATGGAAGAAGCAGGAGGCAGTATTCCCTCCTCAGAGCCAGAACTTGGAACTCTGAAGCTGACCAACTTCAAGGGCAGAACAGAAATTTGGGGACACATGAGTGGATCATTCATCCCAGTTGGCATTCAGGGAGAAGCTCCAAGAATGGCTTGCAAGACCCCAGTAGGAAAATGGGAAGAGCATCCCCAAAGACCCTTGCCTGCTCCTGGGGTAGGGACTGGGATGGATGAGGTAGCCAGGGCAGAAGGTGGGAGCACTTAGGTGGGGATCGGAGACTCGGAGAGTCCGAGGAATGGCTGAGAACTCCCTTCCCATGTGCGGGATGACACGACGTCTTGTACTTATGCCTAGCCAGGAGACACTGAGTCTCACTAAACCAAGGGCACTACAGCTCGAGTGGACACCTGATGGAGCAACCCAGCCGGCTTCTCAGACTTCAGAGAAAAGAACACTTCAAATGCTTGGATAGAGAGGCTAAGGCAATATCAAAACAGTGGGGCCCGTGAGCAGGAAGGAGGGCTTTTCTGCTGATCCCACCTCCAGGCCAGGGGGCCAGGCTCCAGGGCCTTCTCTGTGCCTTGCAACCACAGATCAACCTGCGTACATCGCCATATCCCATACCCCCAAATCTAGCCCTCTCCATCACCCCATCACACTCCTCCCAAGGGAGGGGAAGCTGCCACGTAGCCACAGGCCACCTTCACAGAGCGGCATATGTGGTACGGGACAGCCGTCCTCCCCACCCTGCACCCTGGCCGCAGCTCCGGGCCACATCGGGTCACAGAGTACCTACCCCTCCCTCTTTTGCGTGAGGTCATTCCTTAGAAGAACTTGGAGGAGATCCTGACTATTTGCTGCACATGGATGCTGCAGATACCTCAGATGGGGTAGGGACCTGGCGAGGGAGGTCAGGATGGACGTCGGTGAGAGGAGTGGTCAGTGATGATTTGGGGACTGCTCTGAAGAGACAAAGAAGCTTTGTTCCCTTCCAGAGGTTGAGCTCGACTCGCATCACTCATGGGCTCAGGCTGGGATTTAGGGACAGTGATCACCCCTTCCTCCTGCCCCCCTCCCCGCTCTTGTGGTGGGTGATCAGTGTTCTCAAACATGATGTCACACTGAGGACACAGAGCAGGGGAGGAAGCCCCGCTTTTTGCTCACTCTTATGGGTGTTTATCATTTCTGCCCCTCCACCGGAAACCTTGCCTTTAGCCATCCCTCCCCAACCCCAGGCTGGTTCGCTCTGTCCCATGCATTTCCAGCCCCCCAGCCCCCGCCAGGCTTGCAGTGCCACCTCCGGGTGAGGGGTGGTTTCCACCCTGAGCGCACCAAACCCCCAGCCCACCGTGTTGGTCCCCGCCGCCCCGGTGGAGCTCTGTTTCCATGGCAACGATGGGGTCGCTGGGGAAGGAAGAAGGGCCCACTGGGAGAGGAGCACAGCCATCTGAACATCAAAAAAAGTCGTGCATGTTTTGCTTCTCTCCCATTTTGTGGCTGACCCTCCATTTAGGCCACCCTTGGGCCAGAGCGCAGCTCCATGAAGTGTCACGTGGAACCCTGCCCCCTCCCCAGCCAAGATAGGCTCTTGTCTCTCTGACCACCCGCCGCATGAGTTCACAGCCTGGTCACTGCCGTTGGCTACTCTAGGCTTTGCTCAAGGCGCGGGCCGGCTCCCTGGCCAGAGTGGACGCTCTCTCTTTGTCTCTCCAGCCTCTTCTGATGCTCCTGCACCCCGCAGGAGTGCTCTGCTGGGCTCCCCAGACAGACTCCACCTTTTCCCGAGTCAGTCCACGGCCCACCCTTCCACCCAGCTCAAGCATCACCGTCCCTGCGTGGTCTTCCCGGAAACCACCGGCCTGTGTGTGCCCACGGAACACTCCGTGCCCCGGAGAGATCCTACACATTCTCTCATTTTTAATTGTTTACAGGTCTGTCCTCTGTGGGAGTCTAATCCTAGTCCCCTCTGTATTGACGTTGTTCATGTCCAATAAGGGCTTGTCTTGCTGATGTGGGGTGTGGAGGGGTGGGTGTGAGAGGGTCCGGATAGGTCTGGGGAGCATGGTCTACAAGGCCGGGGGAGGCCACTAGGGAGCAGAGGGTGGTCAGAAGCCTGCAGCCTCGGCCTGGGTTCAAGGGTCATGGCTGCCGGCAGGTGACGGTGAGGCGGCTCTGACGGGAGGGAAGATTCAGACTAGACAAGACTCAGATCTCTTCTCTCTGCCACTTGGGGGCCAGGTGGGCCTCTGTGGGGAATTCTGACTCCACGATTCTTCATGGAGTTTACTCAAATATGATGAATGTGTCCCCAGCGTTCTTAAAGCTAAGAATGTCTGAGCCAAAGAGGAGACTCAGGGAAAGTTCTGGAATGGAACCTGGAGGCAACCGAAGCTCGGAGGCAGCATGTAACTAACTGCTCACCCACTCACGAAGGCAGAGCTGGAACTGGGCCCTGGGCCCTGCCTTTTTCCCCCTCCACTGAGACGAGAACACCCATTTCCTGACAAGCAATCTGCTAATATCTTGCTGGGCTCTGTGCGTGAATGTTCCAGAATGCCAGAATCCATGTAATGTCTCCTTACATTACTCTTTATTGCCAAGGAATGGCTCACACCATCCCACTCGGGGCCAGCTGATCCCCAGTGGAAAGACAATGGTGTTGAGGACAAGGGCCATGTGAGCAGGTAGAAAAAAAAAGGAAACAAGGAAATGTTTCAAGGGCACAAGGACAAGTTAAAGACAAGGAAGTAGCTCCCTGCACGTGCCCCCTGCGCCCCCCACGCATCAGCCTGAACGTTGCCTTTGGTTAAAAGCCTGTCTGGGGTGTGTGCAAAAAAAAATGAGAACTTTGCCAGGACTGACTCCAAATTCCGCCAGATGGAGGCCGGGAGGGAAGCCTGGCAGTTAGGAGGGAACGGCTATGGACGCTTTGGAACGAGGAAGGTGAGACAAGTGTGCCTTGTCTAGACACCCGAAGGGCCCGCTTCGTGAACCTGTGACTACTTATTGGCCAGGGGCCTGGGAGACGACGACACCCCCACGACCATGCTTGGCTCACTACCTCACAGGGCCTTGAGGGGCGGCAGCAAGGAATCCTAGCTTACATTCGTTCCTTGGGCATTCTTTTTTTTTTTTTTTTTTTTTTTTACAGGTTTTAAAGGACATTCCTATATGATTTCAAGCCTCCTCTTGAGTATGGACAAAGAGCAAGGAGAAAAAAAGCCTCCCAAGGCAGATGCGGACACGAGTTCATTCACACAGTTCTGGAATGGGGTAGAAAGACTCCAAGGTCGATCTGTGTCTCCACACCCCAGGAGGCCTCCCCTTCCCCCCAGGGCGGCCACAGCTTGGCCCACTCTTGTCCCTCCCAAATGGTTGTTTCTTGTCTTTCCATCCCAACTCCAGAGAGGTGCCGCCCCTCACCCCAGCCCCGAGGCTGCTGTCCCTGGCACCCCCATCAAGGCTGTCCCTGGAAGTTGCAGTCAGCCATGCCCTCTGGCCCCCGCCATGAGCAGTGAGCATGTTCAGCAGAAACGCTCTTGGGCTAGCGGAGATCAATACGTCAATAGAAACGTCAAGCTGAACATAAACAGAAGGAGGTTGAGAGAAGCCGGGGCAGGGGGCTAAGTAGGCTCTAGAAGGAAAAGAGCCAGACAGCCTATTCTAGGAAACAGCTCTATCCAGTAAGGGCCTCACCTGCATTGTCAACGGAAAGAGAGTGACTCATTAATCCAGGCCTCACGAATTAGGGACCCACCACAACTCCCATCCTGCGGAGACTGAAGCCGGTCTCTATTCTAGGTGTGTTGAGGAGGGTTTGCTGAGAGCGACAGGCCACAGGCCACTGAACTAAGATCCCTGCGGGGGGGGGGGGGGGGGGGGGATTTGCCCCTGGGCCTCAACAGGGTCATCCTACGTGATTTCTCGGGGATGTCTTTGTGTCTTATGTCCCTCACCAGATTGTAAGCTCCATGAAGACAGGGATGGGGACTGGGAGCCCCATGAGCCAAGCACATGGGGGCTCTGTGCCTACCTCAAATACCCAGAAAACCCCCGAGGAAGCTGCCTTGAACCTGGAGCAGGCAGCAGCTGACCGGTGAGGAAGCAGCTTGGATTTTAAAGCAGAGCATGGACGGACCCAAAGAGTGGAGATGAGTGATGGGAATGAACTATGATTTAAAGAAGCCATGGTAGCTCTCCAAAGGCTTCTCTCCTGGAGGGGCATCGGCCTTCTCCCCACAACTGGCCGGAATTGGGGGTGGGGTGACATCTGGATGAGCCCGGATGGTCTTCTTGGCAGAACTTCAGGGGGATATAAAGGGAACGGGCCTCTTCTCAGAATGCTGACTAACCAGACTGGCAGGGAACTCCAGGGTGTTCATTTCTCTGTCCTTTTCCTTGGTGGAGTTTGGAAAAATAGACCCAGAGCAACGGGAAACCTTTTGGAGGTTTCTTAGGACATGGCGCCTCTGCGGAGGTGTGGTGAAGTGGGTTTGGGTTGGGGGGGTGGTTCTCTGTCCTGCGTCCTTGGGTAATGTTTTTGAAATGGGAGGATGAGGAAGCTGGCACGCGGGTGATCATTCTCAGGGTTTGTTAAAGCCTAAGAGGGCTTACTGCATTTTTTAACCCTCTGGAAAGTCCTCGCAGTGCCCAGATTCCTTGTGTAAGTGACCTTTAAAACTTGATTCCTTTACACCTGTTCTGCAGCTGATCTCGACCCTCTCGAGGGATGGAAGCTTCGAGGGGGAGGGGATGTTACAGAGTAAGAGAGGAGAGAAGCAGTTTGGGAGACTGGTAGGGGAGGGCTAGTTGCCCAAGAGTTTCAGCAGGAGGGGCCTGGGATGGCTGGAGAGCAAGGGGAAGTCATTGCTCAAGACCCTGGTGGTGACAGCCACACCCCCAAAAAGTCACCTTTGAGATTCTGTGCTCTGGGGTTGACAAAGAATTATCTTCTTAAGTATTGACTGATCCAAGGGGTTCATTGGGCTCAATAAGGGGGACCAGTCAGGCAGAAGAATCTGGAGTTCTTGAGATGGATCAGGAAATGATCCCACCAGAGAGGGATTCAGGGGGTCTGCTGCCGAGCCTGGTAACCAGACAGTCTTCTAAGAACTCTGGGATGCACCTCCAGGCCAGCTGATAGGCTGAGCAGCCTTCAGTCAAGGCGATGGGACCCTAGCGGGTATTCCCACAGTCGGGTGGGGTAGACACCAGTTTCTGAGAGTAAGTGATCAGGATAGTTTGACCTTAAAGTAGAGAAGCAGGGGGGGGGGGCAGGGCTCTGAGCAGATGGCCTCCACTCTTCCCCACAGGATCATGGGAAGATGTAGGAGTCAAAAGAAAAGATGCTGGTGGGGAGTGGGGTCATCTTTGGAGGGATGGACCCTTCCAAGTCTCCACCATGACCCAAAATGGATGTGACCTTGGATTTCTATAATTTTAGGTTTGCCTTGGGGGAAGGTGTATGAGAGTGTTCTGGGCCCTGATGTGGGGGGAACCTGGTGGCACCCACAGGCCTGTGGACTGACCGGAAATGGCCTCAAGAGTGATGCCCGATGGTGACCTCTTTGCTCAGCCAGCAAGTTACAGCACGTCACAACTCAAGGACCTTGTAGATTCATAAAGTCCTGTCGTATCCAGCCTCTCATTGGAGCTTTCCACCGGCACTTCCAAATGGGCAAGCAGAGGCGACTGGCTTTCAGAGAGGTGTCTTGTCTGAGCTTAGTGGGAGAACGGGCACCAGACTCCAGCCCCAGAGTGCTGACCTCTGGCCCTTTGTACTCTTGCCCTTCCCCTCTATCAAGCTGGAAAAGGGTCCCCAACTCACCCCAAGAAAAGACTCCCTGGAATGTGAGCCTGTTGAGCGCTCTCTCTGCTTCCAGGAACCTCCCTCCGTCCCACATTTAATTGAGGCACCTTCCAAAGCCCCCTTAGAGTGAAGTGACAGAGCCAGTCTCACCAGTTGCTGGCTGCTTTGCCTTTCAACTTTGCAGACTGGAAGGGGCACCCCACCCCCCTGCACAGAGCAGGAGGTGTCCCCACCTAAAGGATCACTAAGAACAAATCACACCCGGCAGTAAGTGGGGAAAGGGTGAGCTTAGCCCCTTGGGGGTACCTGGCAAGTGCTTGTGGAGTGCCAACTCAGCCCCTCGGAGTAGGGGCAGCCCAAGAGCTCTGCCACATCAGTGACCAGCAGGTGACCCAATCGGGTTGTGGGGGGAGGCCTGGTGCACCTAACATAGGGAGGTTTGCTGGCCTCCCTCTGGGGCTGCCTCCCTCCACCCTGGGACTCAAAGGCCCCATTAAAGTGGGGGCTCTCTGGCCTGGGCCTGGGCTCCAGTCCCTGGGGCTTCCTCGGTGGGGAGGAGGTTGGAAATGGGGAGGAGCCTTCACTTATCTTCTGTTCCCTGCAGTGGTAATGGGGCTTGGTTTGAGAAAGACTTTAATCTTGAAATAGGTAGCCCTGCATCCAAGTCTTGGATTTGCCACTGACTAGCTGTGTGACCTTGAGCCAGTGCCTTTATATCTCTGTAGAAGGCCCTTCACAGAATTTCTGTAAGGATCAAATGAGATAATGGGTGGAAAAGTGCTTCACCCTGTGTAAGGCGGCCTATAGTGGAAATGGAGTCTACTTTTGGGGGTTCGGGGGCTCTGGGGGCTGTGAGGGCAGATGCCCTTGCAGGGAAGACCTGGTGCAGCGAGGGCTCTGGGGGTCCCGGAAAACAGCTGCCACTGACTTCCCTACCTTGATGTGGGATAGGGAGCTGGCTCTCAAGAATGTGGGGGCTACCTGGGTGGGCAGGGCCCTGCTCAGCCCGGTGGATGAACCAGAAGCAGAAGGAAATGAAATCTCACTGGCTGCTCAGCTTCCCCAGATCTTTTTACTGCCCATCATAAATTATCATCCTGTTTTATTCTCGTTTTATAGCCTCTTCCAGGATGTTTCTGGCATTTACTCTTTGCTCGGGGCCAACTGTGTTAGAAACGGTTTCCTGCGCTTTATCTTTCTCTGCCGACATCTCACAGTTCTGGCAACTGACCCAGCACCTGACGGGGGAGGGGGCTTTCGTGACCACCTGTTGGCTGAGGAAGCATCAACAGCTGGTTGCTGAGGGGTGACACCAAAACTGGAGTTCATAGGCTTGTCGAGCTGGATTCCTGAGAAGAGAGTCTCACCTCCCAGGACCTGGGGCTCTAATTCAGACCTCCAAGATTATTTCCACTGTCAACATCCTGGTTCTACTGTTGTGAGGGGCGTTGGGGGGGGGTGGCTGGGTGGGTTGGTGGGAAGTGGGGAAGGGTCCTGACAGCGAGTCATGAGGCTTCCATTCTAGTCCCAGTTTTAGTACTAGTCAGTGGCCCCAGGCCAGTCCCTTCCCCTGGCTGGGTGTCAGTTTCCTCAGCTCCTAGCGCTGCCCTCCTATAACCAGGGAGAGATTACCCCGAGTGCGGGGAGTGTCCAAGCCGCTGTTCGCCAAGTGACAGATTCGCACAACAAATTAATGTACTCTCAAGTTCATGAACAACAGTTCTGTTTGGAATGAAATGCTGGCCCTTCAAATGAAGGCAATGGATTAGGGAAGATTTGAATGATGCTCATGAGCTTTTGATATCACATTTTTCCTTGAGTTTTTGGTATCCTAATTAAGGGGAAAACCAAACGGTGGCAAAGTTTTCTCAAATAGAAAAGGATCTTGCTCAATACAATCCTTTTAATCAGTTGTCAGTTATCATTTTCTGTGATCTATGTCTGTGGCGTGACCCTGTTGCAGCCCATTTTGCAGATACAAGATGGTGAGAGATAGAGCCGAACACAACACACCGTTTGTGATGAATGGGAGGAAGGGGTTGGGAAGGACAGGGGTGGCTGGCCTTAGGATAGTCATAGTGCGGGGCGGTGAGGAAGGGCTGCGGGGAGGAAAAGACGTCTGTTTTTAACATACCTAATGTAAGAGATCACAGGACATCTACTCAAAAATATTCTGAAGAGTGACACAGGACTTGGGGCCAGGGAGAGGGGAAGTTTGTGTCATTCATGCTAGAAAGTATCAGAAACGAAGGGGAAAGGACAAGGTATAGAGGTTGTAGGACTGGGTGAGAGTCATCCCTCTCTGGGCCTCAGTTTTCTCATCTGTAAAATAAGGGGGTTGTACCAGTCTTCGTACTTCGTCCACCTGTCACCCAGGCTGGTGTGGAGGCAGGGAGGAGACAGGGGATGGGCATATCAGAACGGGCTTGTCCATGCTCAGCTGCCCCCCGAGAACTCATAGAGGGTCCCCAACAAAGGAAATTGTGGTACAATCTGCACTTAGCATTGCCGATAAACCGAGAAATGTTGAAACACCACTGCTTGGATTTGTTTATAAAATGTAACTGCCGAAAAAAATGTGGTTTCCAGGCTAAGTCACAAGACAAGAGGGAACCCTGTGCTCCATATTCCATATTACCAGCCAAATGAATGCCAAGCAATTCTTTGCAGGGAGCATTAAGATTGTTCAAATAAATATATACTCCTGTTTCAAGTGCAAGCATGTGTGTGTGTGTGTGTGTGTGTACACATGCACATGCACGTGTGCGTGCTTAACATTAGGGAACACGGGGAGCAATAAGCTTTTCATTTTGTTTTCTGTTTTTTTTTATTCTTTGAGAGGCTTCTGTGCCAGAGGTTCCAATGGCAGAAAAAAGGGGGGCAGGTCTGGGACAGGGACATCTCGGGGAGACATTTTCCAATTTACCAAGATATGAGCACAGGTCCCTGTTTTTTGAAATCCCCAAAGCACTCAACTTTGAGCTTCTTAAATGAGGAAGCAACATCCTTTGTGGACACCCTGAGGCACAGACATCGCTAGAACGATCTGAGTCATAGCTCCTTTGCTGGCTGAGTCTAGGCTTTGACCCAACTCAGGTGTGCAACTTTGAGACAGACAGCACGCTTTGGGTGGGGTGTGGGCCAGGAGAGAGATAGGCCCGCCTTGGCAAAGCCTTGTCCCATCATAAGCCCCAAACTAGAAGGTAAGTTTCCTGTTGCCATGCTAAGGGCCCAGTTGGAAACATCTAGCAAAACTGGTTCTGTTCTTTGGACTTCCTCCCCTTTCAGCCACCTGCCTTGCTTTAGGCCTTCTGATTTCAGCAGAGAATAATCTATTCTAATCAAAGACATAAGGAAAATGATACCATCTCTCATTGGTATAGCACTTTGCCCACTCCACGTGCATATACATATTAGACGACGTTAATTCTAAATAGAATGAAATAACCCACTAAGTCAACAAGCTCCATTTCCTGATAATTCTGGAAGCAAAATTCAAGCACTGTGAGATCAATCCCCTTAGCCTACAGAGGGTCTGAGAGAATCCCTTTAAAATTACAGGGGAAAAAACAAAACAAAACCGGAGATCTCACTCCTGAGAACAAGTTTGCAAATATACCATCAAAGGCAAATTGTTTTAAATAAAATTTGACTTAGTGTGCCAGGCACTGAGCTAAGTGCTATAAGGAATAGAAAGTAAGACAGACCAGCTCTTGAGGGGCAAACAGTCTACCTGAAGTGACCAGACTGTGTGTAAGTTCATGGGGCAAATCAAAGAAAGGAAGAGTTTTAAACCATGCTCTACTGTGATCCAGCTTCTCACTTTCCAGACCCTCTTATTCTTTCCCTTGTCCCCCCTGGCACCCAGACGTCCATGCAGATCCTCTGTCCTCAGGTTTCTCTTGCTGGGTCAGGAGGCCTACACCCAGGGATATACCTGGGGACTTTCTGTACCGAAGCCCCAGACCACCCCGTTTCTGCCGACCCTCCCCAGCCCACTATTTTGTACAGCAAGCCCCAAGGGTTCATCTTTCTTGTATCTCTGACAGCGATCTGACTCGTCTCCTCTCAAGCCTCGCTGTTGAGAAGAACAGTTTGCCTGCTCCTCACTTCCTTGCTGTGTGTTAAGGGTTTAACTACAGAGAAAGAAAGTTGACCAAAACAGAAACCTTCAAAAATGATGAGACACAGAGTCTTCAAAAGATTCCATGTGTCCTGGCCCCCAGTTTATAGTTTCTGATTTCCTTCTGGTAGCACCATAGGAATTTGGCCTTCTGCTTTTAATGCCAAGGCTGTGCTTTAAAAAAAAAAAAAAAAAAAGCTGCCCTTGTATGGAGGCTTTCCTGAGCCCCACCCTCCAGGAGGCTGGCAAAGGGCTTCAGAGGGGAACCACGGTCACCTGCAAAACCCCCTGAGCTCTGAAGTCCTCCTGGTGTGGCCAGGCACTCCACACTCTGTGGCCTCTCCTCTCAACCATCCCAAGCCTGGTTATCCAGGACTGATGCCTGGTTAGCCCTCCTACCAGGCTTCAGCTCCTTTGCTAGAATTACCAAGGTTTTAACACACTCTCATTTGGGATGTGACATAACGGAGCCACGAGACCATCAACAGATGATCTGAAATTGGCTCTTCCGAGAGAAGAATCTGCAAGAATGTGAATATCCTTCTTCTCTCAAACCTCAGCCTCCCCACCTCCCCCCCACCCAAGATCCCCAGGAAGCTTGGTACACACACACACACACACACACACACACACACGGCCAGAGGAGGCGAAAGCACAGCTGGGAACCCCTTCTAGATGCACCTGCTGTCACTACCACTTTCACCAGAGACAAGCTGCACTTTTCTCTAGTCTGAAACCTCCTCTCTGCTGTGGGGCAGAGCAGCCCTGGCTTCTGCCTATTCTAACCTATTTGTCCGGGGCCACAGGGAAGACTTCTCCACCTTGTCTTCCTTACGTCCTGTCCTTCGCTATCTCCCCACTTCAGACTGTCACAACACACATCTGCATTTTAAAGGTAAGTCCCTCTAAGCTTTTGCTACGGTGAAGTCCAAGCTCTAATTAAAAACAGATTTCTCCTCCTTCCTTCCTCTTCTGGGGTACAGTTGCTTGTAATTTACTAGGGCTTTCTGTGAGAATAAAAGTCATAGATGGAGCGGGTGGGAGGGCCGAGAGGAGGTTACTGCAAAGTAGCTGGACTGGGGTCATCAATGAAAATGAGGATAATTATAAACTTTCTACTTTAATGGATTTACACTAACAAACGGTATAATTCCAGAGCCACCTCTTGTTTGCCTCAAGAAATAGCCAATTCACAATTCATTTTGTAAATGGTCTTCAGGTATTCAGGTATTTAAAAGCAATGACTGGGGGGTGGTGAGGTGGGAGTATGTCAGGGACCCGTGGCACCCGCTTTCGCTTATTAATTCTACTTCCTCCAGGTTCCTCTTAGAGCCTGTTAAACTGAAAGGAAATGACTTTTCACCCCCTCTTTTTTCACACCACTGCTTTATCTCCTCACTAGACTTGGAACCTTAGTGGGGAAGAAAGGCAGAGTGGGGGAGGAACGATGGTGATTATCCAGGACTAGAATAGGGAGAGAGATGTAGCCTGCCCACTCCTTCCCACAGGAGGGTGCTTTGGGAGGAATTGAGGCCCAAATTTTTCTTGAGGAAGCTAAAATCCTTTAATTTCAGGGTGGATGGGGAGAGACGGAAGGTTGGGGGAAGTAGGAGTTGAAAGCACGCACCCCAAACTTCTGGGCAGGACTTTGGGTCTCATTGGGTGAGGTGAGTCCACCCTACCCCCACTTCTCTCTGTTCTCTCCTGCTCACTCAACGTCCTTGGCCTCGGCACTGTCCATTCCTCCTCAAGCCCAAAGACTTGGGAAGACAACGTCTATATCCGCCCCTCCTCCCCGCCCGCCGCCCTGCAAACAGACCTTTCTGACCCCAGAGACAAACCTGGTGGCTCAAGCTATCTGAACATAGTAACCCTCGATCACTTCTATTCAGCTCAATCTGAGACCCTTTTGGAAGTGTACGAATGAGCCGTTCTCCAACGTGCGAGGAGGGGGGCTCTGACAACGGGACAGGATATTTGAAATCAGGGATATCTTGGGAAACCCTCTAAATTGGTCCTCAGCCACCCCCACACCCCCCGCACGGAGGTTGGAACAAAAGACGGGGCTGTCGGGCATCTGAGGGTCGGACATCTGAGGCCAGAGGGCTGGAGGGCCACAGAAACCCACTGCCGGGAATCACCGAGCGAGTGACCCCTCCAGCGGGATGTGCCAGACGAACGCGGCGTGGGGCGTGGGTGCGGGGCGGGGCCCTGCGGCTCGACCCCACCCCCGACGAGCTCCTCCGGCGCCAGCCGGTAGGAGCGGGGGCGGGGCTTATACGGGGCGGGGCTTCTGTGAGGGCGGGGCATCGGGTCCTCACCCCGCCCCGCCCGCCACACTCGCACAGAAACCGCAGTGTAACGGCGGTTCCCAACCGCTGCGTGGGTGCCGCCCGCGCGGCAGAGCTGACCTGCGCTCGTTGTGGGGCGGGACGGTCTTTGACCTCCAGAAGGGTCCGAGGACGGGGGCGCGGGAGGAAGCGGGGCTGGGTGCTGGGGGCGCCGTCCTGGAGGCTGGGGAGCCCGGAGAGAGGCCCTCACGAACCGAAGTTCGCGGGATTCCGTGGCCCCAGAGGGAGAGGAGGTGCTCTGGCCGCTGTGGCGCTGAGGGATTATGCGCTTTCAGCCCGCTGCCGGGAGCCTCTGTTCTTGGTCACTGCAGGGTCCCAGACCGGAGAAGGGAAAGGAGGCTGGAACAAAGGATGGGGGCGGGGGGGCGTGGCGGCTGTGGGGCATCTGAGCGTAGGGGAGGCATTGCAGGGCGGGCAAGCTGGATGGAGTAAGTTGGGAGGGAGGCCGCTCCCCGCCCCGGGGAGTACAGCATTTGGGCCCCAAATGGAAGGCAAGCAGCTGCCCCCCACTCCCCAGGTCATAATACTGGCCGGATACTTTGGGGCAAAGATCTGCCAAATCTATCCCTTTTAAAGTTGCACTTAAAAGCCCGGATAACTCGGCCTGCAACTTGGTTCCTGTGAAGTGAGCTTGCCTCTTTAGGGGCAACGGTGGGCACTTTGAAGAAATGCTGGCGTGGAGGGTCTAGAGAGAGGCACAAAGCACGTGCGACACATGGAGTAGGCTGGAGCCTGCTCTTCCAGAGCAGAAGTCAGTGACAGCTCCTTTACACACAAGCCCTGGGGCTGGGACGTTTGGAAAATTAATGGGATTTCAATCAGCTCACAAGACTGGCAAACCCCAGGGGTGGGCAGGTGCCAGCCAGGGTTGTTAAATAAGGACTAGAGGGGGAGTGGGTGGGACGCTCCAGGTCACTCAGCATCAGCCTTTTTGCAATCAGTCCTCAGCTGCCTTTGGGAGACATTTCCCAAAGAATCTGTACAGTCAGCGCAGTGGGGTTGGAGGAAGAAGAACTGGTTCCCCACTAAGATACTCTGAGATATGTCTTTCTTTCACGGATCCAGGGTCCAGGAAAATCTTTTAAATCTGACTGAGTTCCAGACCTTGAATCCATCAGGCATGACTATTCGCATCATGGGCCTCTGGAAAGAGCTCTTTCCATTCTCCTCTCCAGCTAGAAACCAGTGGTGATAAGAAACTATCTCATGACAGCCTCCTGAAGGGAGAAAGGCACTGGGGCCAGGGCATTGGCAATGGCCTTGGAGCAGGCTTCCATCTTCTGGTGTTTGGGAAGGATCACCGGGCATCAGGCCGGGATTCAGGTTAGCTGTGGTTCAAGACTTTGTCTGTGTGGCATACGTGGGTGTGTGCAGGTTCACTAGGGCCCTGTGCCCTGATACTCATCCGATTTTCCAACCTGAGGCAGACTCCCAGGCAGGGAGTGCCTCATTCCCGTCAGAGCCCCTGCAGCCTGGGTTTTGAACCGACACATAGCTGGCATTGCTGGGGCACATACCGGATCTTGATGCCCCAAACCACAGGCACATTTTGAAGATTCCCATCAACAGGGCAGAGAGGAGCTGAAGAATTACACAAAATCATGTCAAGTACCTGAAGGAATAGATCAATTTGAGCTTTAACTACTAGAGAATGGAGTCTGAGCAGCCCCTACTCCCTCACACTTCTATACATTGGATGTGCCTTCTAGGAACATAAAAGCAACTAGAATGTTCCCTTCTCGCTGAAACATAAAGGATTCCTGGGTGGACACCAGGTTGTCTATGGACCACAGCAGCAAATACTCCCTTACCTCCAACATACCTTCCTGTCCCCTAAAAAAAAAAAAAAAAAAAAAAAAAAAAAATGTATAGGGACTGCCTAGTCTTGCCCTGCCTGATCAGCCTGGGCTAACTTCTTGAAGAAAAGGGACCAAGGAAGTCCCAGGCCTGCCTGCCTGGCCCAAATAGGTTAGAGTTGAAAGGGAAGCATCTTTGAGGTGGGTGACAGGCGGTTCCAACAAGTGCACAGAATCAGAGCTGGGAGGAAAAGGAAGACTCATTAGCCTTGTTGGTGACTTGAGCCCCAGGTTTGAGGAGTACCCCATTGGAGCTCTGTGGAATCACTCTCTTCTCCAGGGTGGGTGGGCCACGATTGGCCTGCCAGGTCACATCTTATCCTGGATGCTATACTGTTCTCTGCTCGGTCTTGTTTTCACTGACTGTGGCAGAGTGTTTGGTCCCCAGAGCCCAGGTAGCTGAGCTCCCAACAAGAACCTCCCCGGAAGGACCTGAGCCAGCTAGCTGTCCCAGGACCATGGGAAATGCTCTGTGTGAGGCTTTTTAAAAGCTATGAAATGGAAAATACTTGGAGGTGGACCATGACTGTGGGCACCGATGTCCTCATAAGTCACACTTACAGGTCCTGTGACTATGTGTGCTTTCCAGACCCTCTTCTGAGGCCAACTCCCTCCCCTGCTCTGCAAAGCTCACTGTGGAGACATGAGGACTCCAGGGGAGTCTGAGGAGACAGGAAGCTTTCTGGACTTAAGAGTAGCCCCCGCTGAAGGAGCCCAGGCTCCCCACTGAGACAGTGGCTACCTGCCTTGCCCATACAGAAATCCCCTCCCAAAGATGGGCTGTCTCTCAAGAAGAACAGATAAGAACAGCAGGATTGGGCCTCCAATAAACCTTGAGAACTATTCGAGAATTCTGGACAATGGGTCCCGTCAGGGTCTGTGTTGGGGGCTGAGAGCAAGAGCTCATCTCACAGGGATCTCTGCAAAGGGCAAGGGCAACTGTCAAATATTGGGACAAGGCCAAGGGAGACTCTGTCATGTCTGAAGTCCTAGTCATGGTTTCTTCTGGACTTCGGCCAGAGGCAGAGCCCACAGCCCCAGCCTGGTCCCCTCCAGAGCTTTGCCTAGAATCGAGCAGGGAAGCTTGTTTTCTCTCCTCCACTCTGGGATCCCCAATACCCTTTTTGGGAGGCACAGCAAAGCCCATGATGGCTCCTTACCTGTACATGGGGTCGGATGAGACCTAGGTATCGGCTGCCTGAACTGATTTACTCCTCTGTGTGGTCCTTTTATGTCCCCTGCTCCCAAGACCCCTGTCCATGCACAGAGCCTTTGCTGGCCGTATCCTGGGGGTAGTCAACCCACATCCCCAGTTATTGCAAAGTTTCCCTTCTTCCCTGGATACATGTCTCTAATAATTACAGTGGGGCCCACAGATGAGCTTAGGCCACAAATACAAAACAGTGAGGAATTCACCCCAAAAGTGGTTCAGGGACCATGATACTCCCCTGGGAGTCCAGGCAGAAGCAAAAGCAAATCTTCTCTTGGGTGCCCCCTCCTCTAAGCCTCCCAAGTAAAGGAGGACTTGCAGGAGGAGATCCCTGAGGCTACAGAACCTTAGGCTACAGAAACATCAGAGAAGTCTGGCCCATGGTTTTGGGTGGGATCAGGGCTGGGGACAAGGAAAGATGAGTAGTGGGGCAGAGGTGGTTCACCAGCCATGATTTAGCTGCCCTTGCCCCTGTACCTGACCTTTAGATCATCTCTCTATGGCGGCAGACCCCCAGAACCCCCAGAGAGCTGCTGCTGGAGGACAAAATGGGGCTACGTGGGCATGGGAATCCCTGCGAACTTCCAAAACACCTCAGTTTCTCCCACCGGGGGCAATTCCAGAACCCAGAGTGGCCCAGAGCTGGGGGCAGGCAGAGGGCAGGGAAGAAGCGTCACTTGGGGCACACCTTGCTTTTCCTATCTTTGTCCTGATTGGGCAGAAAAATGGAGTTGCAGGCTTGGCACCTTCTCAGACTACAAATTCTACCAGAGAGAAGGACTTTGGCCTTTCGGGGGTGTTTACCAGCCCCCCACCCCAAACGTTTTAAGTTGCCCCCAGCACTTGGCATGCCTGCCAAGGAGTTTACTGTGAATTTAGGACCGGAGGGGCGAGTCTGCCTTAGCTTTCTCTGACTGCCCCAGTGCGGAAAGCCACTGGGGAGAGGCACCGATCAGGTCATTTAGTCCTGCAGCTTTTTCATTTGGAATTTCAGGCTGACTTCTCCATCCCAGCTGTTTCTTTAATGGCATGACCTGGGAAAATTTGACTTGAAACCTGGGGAGGCATGCCCAGATCTCACTGAGTTTCCATTTGGTCCAAACCAAGGGCTGATGCTTGTCTTTTCTGGTTGGAGAGTGAAGGACGGATAACACTTTGTCCAGAACAAATCAGAATCCCAATAGAAGGAGACCCCTTGGCCAGGATCTGGGGTGGGGGGAAACAGAGCAGGCAGCAACAGGCTTGGGCGAGCTAGAAATACTCATGAACAAAAGGTTGTCAGAGCACAGGCTTCCGGTGATCGGGAACTCTCCAGCTGGGCTTGTAGTATCCAGGTAAACCTGTTAAATAAATTGATTAGCAAAGGATCTCCACTCAGCACTCTTTAAAAACCAACATCTGTTCCCAATAAATAATTCACATAGTAGATATTAGAAGTCATGGGAGGAGGGATGGCAGCCTAAAAGGGACATTGAGATGCCTCTTTGCCAAGAAAGGTGCGCTAACATAATACCCACGCCCAGATGTGGAGGAAGAAGCACTGAGACAGGCTGCCTCCTTTCTTCTGTACCTTAGTTCTGGACTGCACTGTGGGCTGACACATCACCCCATCCCTGTCCCCAGCAGGCAGGCAGCGTGACAGCTGCCTCCCACCCGGGGGGCCATGATGCCCCTGGAGACAGCTGTTCAAGCACAGTTGGCCATGGCCCACAGCCACAAGAGGGATGTCCCTGAATGCCTAGAGCTACAAGCAGTGGAAGGCAGCCGCCCTCCCCAACCAGCGTGCCGCACCTGTCCTCCCTGGGGCAGCAGGCAGAGGACTGCTTGCTTAGATCTCTACTGAGCACTGAGAAGAGCAGCATGGCCCAAAGGCAGCCTGGAGGCTCTGGGGAGTGAGACCTCCATCCCCAGGTTGTCAGAGCCCCCTGCCTCTGTTAAGGAGCAGAAGTTGGGGGCCAGCGATAGGAAGATCTTAGACCATCCAGAGGTTGGAGATCCCGCCTGGGTTTCCCCACAGGGGGAGTTAGGGGGGGCGGGATTTCCAAGTCCCTTGCCTCCTTTTCTCAGCAGTTTCCTTGGGAGTTTTGGCTTCTTTAGCAGATTGTCATTGCTTTCAACTTTGGAAGGAGCAGGGCTTCTGGGAGCCCACCAAGGCGCGCCCTGTATTTACATTCTTGGACAGAGTCAGCAGCTGGGTTGACTGCTCCAGGCACAGCAAACCAGTTCGCTTCCACGGGGCAAGAGGGGAGCTGCCCCCACCAGCTCTGGGGAGGGTCCAGGGAGAAGCAAGTTCATCCTCATCCTCTCTTCTCTGAGTGAATAGTTTACAGCTCACGAGACCAACTGGGAACTGAGAAGATGCCCGGGAGAAGTGTTGTATGCCCTCTGATTGTCTCCTCTCCATCAAGTACTGGAAGAGTCTAAGGACTGGAGTTGAGAAGCTGCCGGAGGTGGCCCAAGCCTTGCACTTGTCAGCAGGTGTTGCCCTCGTGGGCCTGTTGCTTCTTTTGTGCAGAAGACGGTTCCCCCGTTTGTGCTGGAGAAGCGAAGTCACTGAGTACTGCCTCCACTGGGCACCGTAGCCCACTGAGGCCCCTAAGCCAGCAAGTACCCTGGGCTGGGAAGCCGTAACTCCTGGCTCAGGGCCCGAACAGTGGATGGGAGAGCTGGTGGGAGCCACGCGGCTGCCCGGGTGGAACGAGTCCAGAAGCCACCCACACGTCTTTTTCTCCAGGAATGAACAGAGTGTTTAATTCCTGAAAGCTTTGTTCTCCTAAAGGGTTTGGCCTCATTCATTCTTTGTTCCAGAATCTCCCGGTGCTGTTAGTGCATATGACCATTCTCCTCCTGATGGGAAGGAGGTCTTTGAAATGGTATGAAATTCTATGGAGGTGCCTCAGGCTGAGAAGGGAGAGAATGGTTGAGCTCTTATTCCACACTTTCAGAACCAAAATCCAGAAAGAAGGAGTGGTCTCACCTTATCCAGAACACTCCCCCCTCCTACCCGTTCTTTGCTACAAGTTCAAAGTCAGAGACCCAGCCCTGGGCGGGTGCTATGGCGACTCCTGAGGTGAGGCTTAGTGGTTGGTAATCAGTGTGGACAGGCACGAGCGTGAACTCAAGTGAGGCCACAGGGGGCTTGCTCCTGTTTATAGGGCTGCTGTGGAAAGGGGCTGGCAGCTGGCTGACCTATTTCTTGGAGAACTTTTAAGTCCTCACACCATGGGCCATAGTTTGCAGACAAGAGGCTGGGGCTGGGGTGGCCAGTGAAGTAGGCTGGGCCTTGGCATTTCTTGTGTTAGCTGAGGGGGGTTGAGGCATCAAGTACAGGATGGGCCAGGTGCTGTGAAAAGAACCACCACCTAACATATTTCAAACTTCAGTGGAGGTGGGGAAGGGGAGGGTAAATCTCCTGGGGGATGGAAGCAGGGCCTTCCTCCTAGGGAGACAAAAGGCAGTCCCTCCTGCTAGAGGTCAGTGTGGCCTCTCTGGGCGAAGAGTGTGTGCTTCTTGGCTGATAAGCTGAAGTGTGGAGTTCGAGACACTATGTCACCTCTTCTTTCATTTAGGATGGTGTCTGTGGAGGCCTCTTCAGGAGACAGACAGGGCAGCCTGGTGGCAGACCATCATCTGGAGAGATTTAAGTTAGATGGATGGTGGGGCCAGTGGCCAGTGGCCAGTTAAGTGGCTTTGTTTTATTCACAAGGATCAGCATGTCTTACCCTTAATTGAGAGGCATCCTGGTTCCAAGAGCAAAAAATGCCAGTGAGTGAAAAAATTGAAACACCTTCCTCCCCCCGCCCCCCAGTCATGAGAAATCATTGCCTGGCACAGATCCTGGAGTCGAGAAAAACATGCCTCTGGAAGCCAGAAAGGGGGCTTGGCAGAACAGAAGAGTAGACTCATTGGTCAAAAGCCAACCTCCCCACCCCCCACCTGCCCACCCTTGGCTGTGGATCAAATGCTAACCTGGGCTCTCATGATGAGTCGTAGGAAGCGTCTCAGTGTTCAGCCAAGGGGAAGGGTTATATCAGCAAAAGGTTATAAAGGGATATATAGGGATAGAACAAAGACAGTTAAAGAGAGAGGCAGGGTAAAGACCTCTGCTTCCTGCTTCTCCCCCTTACCCCCCACCCAATTCTGAAGTCCCATGACCTGGGAGGGGCAAAGCACGGGGAAACAAGTGTTCTTCTGTTCTTTCCTGTGGCTAGAAATTCAGGCAAGGTCAAGAATCTCACAAAACACTCATCTTATTTACCCCGCTGCCTGCCTCTCGGCCCCAAGTCTTTCCCAAGTCCTCAGCCACGTATCAAACTCTGTCCTCGTGCATTGAGGTCCCTGGAATGTGCCTTAATCCTCTCTGGCCAAGCCGTTGGTTCCAATACCGAGAGCTCCTCCCCGACCTGCTTCATCTGCTCAAAGCCTGCCCATCATTCAGATCTCCATTCTAATGTCGTTCCCTGGGGAGCACCTTCCCAGGCCCTTTGGACCTGGCAGCTGTCCCACAAATCACTCCTTTGTGGCATTTAGCACAGTTTGAACTCCTACATTAATTTGTGCAATTATTTGATTCACATCTCTTTCTATGCGCCCCCCCCCCCAAGCCTGGCCTTGCCTGGTTCAGCTCACCATTTCCACCCCCTCCCCATCTGACTTCTCTTGCAATGCCCCAGCACTTAACAGGTTCTCAATAAATATTTGTAGAATGTATGAATGAAAGGGGCTATATGAGTTCTCCTTTTCCTCACACTCACCTGTGCAACCCTCATTCATTGGGCAGTTCACTTGAATTGCTTGGCTTCCCAGCTCTTCGAGGGGCATTCGGAAAGGAGGGGTCTGGGGCTGCAGGCACTGGTTAGAGACCCGTGTGAGACCAATTAGCATAAAGATGTTACAAGAGGCCATTCAAAAAAAAAACAACAGGAAATTCAGGAGACAGCATTCAGGGAGGAGTTGGGGGGAGGACAGGCCAGTGTGGAGGGACAGGGGAAGACTTGAGAAAAGGTCAGAAGAAATCCAAGGGGTAGAAGTCAGGGTGAGGTCATACTACAGATGTCCCGAGGGAATGTTATCAGGCACCTGCTTTTTAACATAAAAAAGTGGTTTCACTTTTGGCAGTTCGTCCAACAGAAATGCTCGAGTAACTTTGTGAGGTTCCGCATACAAGGATATTTGTAGTAGCCTTCTGACACTAAGCAAATTTGGAAACAGACTGAAAAGTCATTAGTTGGGAGTGGCTACATTCACAGACGTCCTGTGGGATGGAATATAAGGTAGCCTCACCAAAAATGCGATGGGGATTGCGGGCACTGATATGGAAACATGTTGATACATTTATTGAAATAATGTATTAATAATAAAGTGAGGTACAGATCGATATGTGTAGGGCGATCCTATTTCAGTTTTTAGAACTATTTGTGTGCGTCAACTGTGTATACAATTGTGCACAGAAAGCTATCTGGAAGGATACATACATATTCTACTTTCAACACCATTTCGTCTGGAGAACGGGCTTCAGGATAGATTATGGGGGCGGGGGGAAGTCCCACTATCTCACTCTCCCTGTGGTATGGTGCAAATGAGCATGTGTTTCTTCTGTGATAAAAGGGAAAAAGATTGTAGGACATGGCAATGAAGAGGGATTCCGGACCCCCTGGGAGCTCAGATTCATTAGACTGTGGGGAGTGGAGGCCAATCGCACTGGGTAGAAAGGACAGGAGGGATGTGCAAGCCGTCTCCAGACTGCGAAGATCTTTCCAGAAGTTTCTGGTGAGCAGCATTTTTTTAAGAGAATGCTAGCCTAAGGAAGAGGCATTGTGGAGGGAAGGTTTATATCCATTGAGAGGGGTTGACACTGGTGGGCTGAGGGGAGGGAAGCAAGAACAAAAGTAATTTCACAGGATGCTAAGCTTAGAGAGGGAAGCTTGGCTGGAGGTCTAGCCTGGTGTACACAGAATGGTCTGTGGGATCCAAAGTCCCGAGTGGAGGAATTATCCTAAAAAAAAAGAATGGGGAGCATGTTTAGGAGATGGTATGGACAGATAGCAGGGGGTGAGAGGGCCAGGGAGGGAGTTTGCAGTTATGACCTGGATTTTACCTTGAACTGAGAGTGGGTATGTCACCAAAGGGAGTGGGCTAGGGATGGAGACAGTTTAAGGATGACGTCTAAGGGCAACAGTAAACTCTGGGAATGGGAGAAAGGATTAGTAAACTGATTGCTAGCTGGTGGCCGAGGAGGGCCAGCTGAACTGGTCTTCATACCTTTGAAATAGAACAAGCGGGCAGTTCTGCGTTTTTCTCTTAGCAGAGCTCAAGGTAACACTAGAGAGAAGGGTCACACTGTTCCAAGGTTGGGAACAGGCAAGGCCAGCAACACCAGCCCAGCGTAACGGGAGATGTAAAGAAGCAACATGAAGTAGAGGAAAGGGATCTGGAACTAGAGACAGGATGAGCAGCCCTGGAAGCATTTTGAGAGAAGTGGATGGTGGAGAGCCAGGCTGGAGCCTTGTAGGTGATATCCAGGTTCAAGATTTGACTATGGCAATGAATAGGTTGCAGAAATAGGATGTTTGTTTCCACTTGGGAGTTGTTAAGATTGTTTAGGTGGCAGCAGGATTGGGGCAAAGATAAAACCCATGAGCCTGAGGCTAGAGTTCTCAATTCATTCATTCAACAAATATTTATTGAGCACCTACTATGTGCCAGGCACTCTTCCCAGCCCTGGCAGGGAGTTGAATGTTGGGAGTCCATTGGGTTATTGATAGATGAAGATGGGAAGAGGCGGCTTACGTTGGCAAGGGGCCATGGGGCTCCCAAGAAGAAGAGGAAGCGTCACCAAGGGAAGGGCCAGAATGGTCAGAAAGAGGAGGCAGGAAGTCAGGAGGGCAGTGCCGGCTGGGATGGACATGAAGAGGAGCAGCTTCTCTCCTCTAGAAGGAGCTAGAAAGAGGAGCACTGTCACGGAAGGGCAGGCTCCAGGGGGGTGCCGGCAGGAAGCTGGCGTGTTTTGCCTTTTCCTCCTGGCAGCCCATCCAGCCTTCCTCATGCCTTGGGTCTCTCAGAATGGTCCGGGGATCATAGAAGGAGAGATGCAAGTTTTTCCTTGGACACCATGAGGCTCCACCCTGAGACTGTGACCCCCTTTTCTGTGACTTCAGCTCCAGATTCCAGCCCTCCTCTGCCATGTTAACAGCAGAGAGACACAAGAAGGGTCAGAGAGGTATGGTAAGACCAGATTACAGTGGTAGGGGAGAAGAGAGTCCGGGAGGGAGGGGGACAAGGATGAAAACGGAGGAGGAGGAGCCAAAAGATATCCCCAAGGAAAAGGGGGGTTGATGCACACAGAGGACACAGGACTCCATTGGAGGAAGGCAATAGAGTACAGAGACAAATGGGACCAAAAAGGAAAGAGGGTGTCATGGGATAACCACCAGGCACATTGGGTTCCGGTTAGCCAGCCAATGTCCTTCCAATGGCTTTTTCCTGTCCTCTGTCCTTCAGGCCACCTTGAAGTCACAGGAGAGGGAGAGGTCTGGGGACAGCGGGGGGTAGGGGGGCGGTGGTGCAGAAAGGGCCTGGAGAGAGGTGGATGGTAATGCCCCAAAGACCAGGGTTCACTCCCATCCTCAGGGAGGTCGCCTTTCCTTCTATCCGAGCCCCCCAGCCCGCAGCCATTATGCCACCTTCCACAGTGAGCTCCACGTTCTAGGATCACCTGCTCTTATGCTGTCCCATTCCCTACCCTACTGACCTTGGGATTTGACTTGAGCATCCTAGTATTCAATCTCACCGCCTCTGATGGAACAATCAAGTTGTGCTCTCTTAAATTCCACATAAAGCTGCGAGGCAGGCTGACCTAGGGCTTCCAGCTTCCCCTGAAGGCCAAGAAGGCTCTGCTTCAGGAGGAGGGCCACTCTGAGTCTAGAAAGGTCTTTCCGGAATAGCTGGAGAAAGAAGCCATTGCGGTGGGGGGAGGGGGCTGGTCTCTGGGATGACAGCAAGGCCTGGGGCGTCCCATCAGCCCCAACCCCGCAGGTCATCAGGTCTCTCTTCCTGCTCCTGGCTCCCATCTCAGCAACTGCTGCTTCTGGAAAAGGAAAATAGAGGCAGTTTCTAGAACTGACAGCAGAGAGGAGCAGGAACCCCCTGGGGAGGGATGCTGTTGCCCCCCCCCCCAAAGAAGGGTGGGGAGGAGACTCTATCTTGTGGTCCCCAGGGGCACCTGTGAGTAGCCGCAGATAATTCTAGGGGAGAACAATAGGAGAGGCAAAAAACCTTGAAACTGCTTAGAAGAGGGCCCGAGGCGGAGAGTGGCAAAGTGCTGGAAACAGATCCCCTTCTGGGGTTGATGGGTGTGGGACGGAGGCACGGGTAGTACTCCCCTCCACCTACCATGAAACTCAGCTGGGTTTCCTTGGGGCTGGGGAGCGGGAAGCGGACATGTAAATCAGGTTACCTCCCACAACCCACCCTCTTCCCTGCACTGGGCTCTCATGAGCACTCTTGGGGTCCCCTCGCCCTCACACTTCCCAGATAGCCTCCAGCCAGCTCCCCAGGTTCTGATCCGGCCTCAGGGATGTGGTCGGGCCACCTGGGGTCAGGGGGCTCTCTCACTGCTTCTGGCGAACTGTCCCCACACTGCCCCCACTCCCAAGCTTTGGGCTCAATCCCAACGGAGCTCTGCTTTCTGGGGAGACCATTGGGCTGATGGCTGCTTGTAAACCACTCTGGTTCTTACAGATCAAGATCTCTTCACCTGCCTTTCCTTCACCACACACAGAGGAAGGGCTCATGGATGACAGCTGACAAGGCGTGCACACGCCACAGGGACAGGGAGTGCCGAAGGCTGACTTGTGGCAAGGGGCAGGACGTGGCCCCCTCTGGGGCTGGGCCTGCAGTCGGGGCTCCCAGAGCTCCCCCCATAAATTTTATGGTGCTCCCTCATGCTCTCCATGTGCCTAAGCCCTTCTTTAAATGTATTTTCAGCTTAGCAAAAGCTCCCAAGAGAAACTACTTGCTTCGTTCAGTGGGTCCTTATAGTTCCAGGGGTGTCGTAGTCTCAGCAGGGCATCATCTCTTGAGCTGGCTCATGATCTCTGCTGATATGCACAGACACTACATCAGGATTTGTAGACAACCCTCTTCTTTTTAGAACCCCTTGAGCTTCCCGGCTCCCTTCTCTGGACTAGAAGAAGCCTTGTATTGTCCTGCTTGAGGCAAAGTGAATGGAACTTCAAGGGGGTGTCAGGTGTGGAAGCTGCTGGCTGTGTCTGGGTCAGATGAGCTTCGACTGTGCTTTCTGCTGGTGATCTCACCCCATCACTGGCTTCACGTGCTCAGGGGTGCCCAGATCCTCCTCCTGACTGCGAGGCCCTACTGGAAGCCGGGCTTCCCCCACAGGCTCTATCATTTGTCTACCCTGAAGTTCAAGTCGGCCATTTCCTCCCTCCTGCCCCCACCCCAATCCCCGCTGAGGCCTCTGGAGCCATCCCCTGGGGCTGGGCGTCAGGACTCTCCTGTGTCCCATTTCCCCAAGAAAAAAGACGGGTCCCAGCGCAGATCCTCAGATCGCCTCTTGCTAACGGTTCTCCATCCTGAAACACCTTTGAGTTTTGCTTTTGGTGATCCATTTCTCTTCTCTACATACAAGTGTCTGATGACGCATCTTCTGTCTCAGATTTCTTCCTCCTTAACACCCAGTCCCCAGGGACCTGCCTGTTTCATCTTTCAGCAGCTGCCTTGACCAGCTTTCTACCTTGGGTGGCACTTCCCAAAGACGAGACCCTAGAGGCAGGATCCCGCCGTCCTCCCCCTTGCTCTCCGATTTTCTTCTTACATGGATGTGAGCAAAAAGATCCTCTCCAGCGAAGGGCGGGTTTGACTGGTAACTGTTCCAGGCAATACAAAAGGAGGACCAAGAAGGTGGGGGAGGGGGGGGACGAGGCTCCAGTGATGTCAGGGGGCCTCCCCGGTTTTACTTCCTGGTCTCTATCGAGTGTCAAGAGAAGGTCCTCCGTCTTCATTTTATGTCCCAGGGGAGCTGACCCATCACCCACTCACATTCTTCTCCAGAGCCACGCTCCAATGCGGTCCGAGGCCACTCTGTTCTGCTCTGGGCAGCAGGAGGCTGGTCTAAATGGATTGCAGCAATGTCTCCAGGGGTGGGGGGCGGGCAGGTTGAAAGGCACTGACCGCATCCACGGGGAGGAGAATGAAGCTGGAGAGAGGACAGGCTATGTCCCCCGTCAGGGGCGGGGGGAGGCCACAGCCCAGGGCCAGCTGCCCTCGGCACACGGCTGTTCTCCCGTGTGCTTCCCCAGCTCTAAGGTCTTCTGTGTCCTATGGAAGCATGTTCTAAATCCCGTCATCATAGACTGTTGGATCACTGAGCTTTACTCAAGCTACCCCGGGGTGACGTGCCCTTTGTCCCTGCTGGTTCTCTAGCTGAGACAGCCCTCCTCTGCAGTGTGGTTTCTGAAATCCATGTTGCTTCCGATGAGCACACAAATCTAGCCCTCCACGAGGAATTCTGATGCACCTCTTGGATAGTGTGGGGGGCCCCCCAGCCCACGCGATTAGGCACCATGGATGCTCAGGAGAGACAGACTGTTTGCTCGGCAACCCACCTGCCAAGATTTTGCTGGGCTTTCCATTGTGGGGTCTGTGCTACGAAAATACTCGATGGTTTGTTTTCTCATCGGAACGTGCTTTTATTCTCAAGGTATCTTTCTGGGGCTTCTGGGACCTTCAGATGACATGGCTGGGTAGGAAGCCTGAACTCTGGGGTTGGGGGGGAAGGTGGGACCAGGGATGGGGAGAGGTGAAATGTGGGGGGTCCCATAGTTGGTGTTGCTGAGAGGAGGAGGCCGAAAATGAAGATTAACCCAGAACTCTGGGTCAAGTTGCCACTTCTGGGGTGGGCGCAGGAAGAGAACCAGGAAAAGAGGACTCTGAAGGGTGGGGTGAGGGTTGGGGGTGGTGGAGAGAGAGAGATTAGGAAAAACCGCTATCCTAGAAATCAAGGGAGGCGTCTCCAAAGAGAGTGCGCCCATCACCCATGTCAGACGCTGCCCCGAGGTTACATTTTGAAGATGCCGGCTGTATCCGTGGACTCAGCAAGGCTAGTAGTGAGCTCGGCTAGGGCTGCTTCTGTGGTGGGGGGGATGGAGGGGCTTGCTGTATGGCTCCAGCGGGGAAAGAAGGGGCTGCCCAGTTAGCAGCTAGAGGGGGAGATGCCGTTAGAGCCATCAAAGGTTACTGGATTGAGGGAGAAGAGTGAGGGGCAAGTTGTGGGGGGGCTGGGAAAGGGCCCTGGGCCCTGGTCCGGGGATCTGAGAAACATCTGGAGAGAGGCAGGGGTGGTTGGTGAGCACATGGGAGGGGTGGGAGACAGGTGAAGGCTGCTGGGCTCCAAGCCCTTCTGTCCTAGTGAGACAACTTCTATGAGGGTATTATCAGAGTTCTTGGCTAGTGGTTACAAGGCGTCTGGTGACTTCACAGCCAAGGAAGAGGGAGGGTAGGTCCTGAGGTCATAGACCATCCTGAATGGCAGCTTTCACTTAGAGGCCTGATCATCTGAAGTTGAAAGCCTGAGTTAGGGGACTGTTCCCTGTTGGAGGTCTCTAAGGAGGCTGAGACAAATGGGCAAGAGCCCAGAGGGTGGAATCTTGGTGAGACACGGTCCAAGCAGTGAAGGAAGGAAGTGAATCCTGGATGCTGAGACCACCCCGCAATAGGACTCCAGGGCCTGGAATTCTCCATGAGATTGAAAAATGGGGACATGTTTTAAAATGACTCTCTGACTATGGGATTATCTTTGTAATCAGAAAAAAAAAGTCAATTAAAAAAGCCTGAATGTCCATCAACTGTACAATGGATAAATAAATTGTGGTATATTCCTACAGGGGACTACATCACAATTCCATGCAATAGCATAGATACACCTCAAAAACATACACCTGTTGAGCAAAAGAGGTCAGACATAAAAGACTGGGTGCTGTTTGCAATCTTTTCTGTAAAGTTCAACTGAGGCGTTAGGTTTCAGGGAAGTGATGACTCCTGGGGAGAGCAGTCCCTAGAAAGGGGTACCAATTGTTCCCCAGGGGCTGCTAACTATTCTGCCCGATGATCCCGAGGCCAGCTCCACGGCCCGTTCAGTCAGTGAAACACATTGCCTTGCACATTTATGACCTGGGCCTTTTTCTGTGTGTTTATTCTACTTCAATAAAATTTAAAGAGAGACTATCTAACATGAAGCAATTCCCTTGGGCTCCAAGGCCGGTTGCTTCCAAGCCACAGAAGCTGGACCTCCTCTTGGCCAGGGGGACACAAGAGCTATCAGCGAGGCCGTGATCCTTCCTGTCTAGTGCACCGGGTGAAGAGTCCACCACCTCCCCCTTCTCCCCCTGCCCGCCGCAGTCATGGCAAAAGGCCTTCCCGATGTCCAACCACGTCATAAATACTAAAGGCCATTTCCCCTCTGGAATCCTCCTGGCTCTGCATACCCTGCTGTCATTCTATCTCTGATGGAATCCTCCTGTGCCCCAATGGTCCTTTAGTTCCTGTTTTTGATGTCTGTGAGGGGCCCCTTGGGAGGAGCAGGGCAGGGTACTCGGGGAGCCCCAGGGCTGCCGTCCCCCAGCACAGCCCCCCACTCCCAGCAGGCTTTCTGTTCACAGTGCCTTCGCAGTGGCCCTTCGTGGCACCTGCTCGTGGCCTGAGACTTGTTTTGTTCTGCAAGACACTTTTTTTTTCTTCTCCTGTTTTCAAGTATTCTCTGAGGCTTTCTGTGGAGTTCTTGCTCTTCAGACAGTTTCTTTTGACTCCCCCCCCCCACACACTTTATTGATGGCCACATTTCATCCTAGATCCTTCCCTGGAAATTGAGTACCTGTGGGGACCTAGCTGGGCTCAGCCCTCCCCCGCCAGACCATGAAATACCACGTGGGCACTAAGACCCTCGCCCCCGCCCCCCCCACCCCCGCTCTGAGGACCCCTCCCACTCCAGGGTCAGTCTCTTTGGAGAAGGAACCCAGCCTATTTCCTAGCTTTATGGATGAAAAAACTCTGTATTTGAGGAAGCAGCCATTTATCTTCACCAAGAGCCTCACGTCTGGGTCGCGTCTCAATGAGGCAGTCGGCAGCGGCAGCCAGAGCCCAGAGAGGAGAGGGGAGCTTCATTCCGAGGAGTGAAATGGCAGCTGACTGATGGGAATAACACATGGAACTCATCACCCAGAAAAGTGGCGCTGGAAAAGACGAAAGTTCTAGAAAGCTTTGGGGACATCCCGGGGCAATTAGTAAAATGAGATTTAGTTCTCGAAACCACGCTGCCATGGGCCCAGCTGCCTTCCACCAAATCTCTTTCACTCACGCGTGCCGATACTGCCTGAATTACCCCACCCGAGGGCTCCACTTGTGATAGGTGTGCGGACACAGTTACACGTTTGTCTTTGCTTTTCTGCCACTTCCGGGCCTCCCGGAAGTCAGATTTTCATGTCCTTGGCATGTTCCTTCGATCCCTGAGCATTTCCTCATGACTACTGACCAGCCCTGGGGAGATACCAGCCAGAATCCCAGTGCAGTGTGACACCAATGGTCCTTTTCTCCTATTTTTGTCAGAAGACTACCCTGATTCCATTTGAATCCCATTCCCAGCCCCCTCCGTCCAGCCCGTGCTTTCGGTCTCAGAGGCCCTGCCTGTCTTGTGTCCTGCTTCAGAGTCAAAGTCCTCCAAGGAGCAGGAGAATTAGAGGGAAATGAATCCAGCTAATAGAGTGGGAGCGGGAGCCGGAGAGACGAACGAGCCTGGAATAAGCTGGGCCAGCGAGGGTGGCAGCAAGCACTCACCGTGTGTGGCTTGACCTGGAGATCCACGGTTCCAGACTCCTGGGCAAGTTAACAAGGGGGCTGGGGAGATGAAGAGGGTGAGGCAGAGGGAGGCAGGTGAAGAAGATACCCGACGTATAAGGAGAAAGGGAGAGGTGTGAAGATTATGCTGAGGCAGGATGCTCTGTCGCCATGGAGTGGCTGGGAAGACGGGCATTCTGGGCCTTGGGAGCAGAGAAGGGCACAGGGGGAATGGATGGCCACCTTTGGACCACATCTGAGCAAATGATCGGCAGTGTGACGGGAACCTCTCTTCTGCAGCCAGACTTGCGCTGCTGTGGGCTTCCCTTCCGCCACCTCTGGAGGGCTTGTCTCTGGTGGCTGTGGCCGCAGTGCCTGCCCACCGTCCCCTCCCGCCGGACCCTCCCCCTGCACCAGCCAGGCAGCCGAAAGGGCCCCTTTCCTGGGCATGGAAGTGGGCATGCCCTGCATGCACTTTCCTGCATGCCCCCACGTCCCAATTCCTGAAGCCCCGCACTCCCTATCCCCAGGGCCTTTCCCCCCATTATTTCCTCATCCTCAGCAAACTCTCCAGAACCACCCAGCCCTCAGCCAGTGTGTCTCCTGGGACAGACCAAAGAGAAGGCCGGCCGCTCAGGGCTCTCTCTGGGGTCCCCAGTGCCTTCAGTGACGACAAGGGGGTGGAAACAGGCCTCCAAGGGCTCCTCCTCCTTCCTGCCCCAGGGATTCATTCTCTACTGTTGCTGAAGAGTATGTGGCTTTTTATCCTGGGGCGAGGGCTTGTATCTAAACACCTGTGACTTCCCATCTCCTTCCTTAATTCTCCTAGCACCCCAACCTGCTCTCTGAGGCCTGCCTGGATCCTCACCTCACCACCATCTCCCCAGTCCTCTGACAATGAGGGATTTTATTGTCTGCACCCAATATTTTATTTAGAGCTTTATGGCTTAACTTGGTTTTAATCTCTAAGACTAAAGCAAGGTCTAGCAAGATAATATTGAAGGCAGCCCAGACACTGCATTTTTTGTAAAGCCCCTCCCCCCAGCCCCCTGGGGATAAACGAGGAGCTTCAGGGAAGCCAGGCTCTCTGGGTGCTGGTGGCTGATGGTCCAGTATGAAAAGGTCTTGAGTGCATAGTGGGCACCGACCATAGACAGCAATGGCGCCCATTAGCTCCAACAACTGATGACATCTCCGTGGGGATGGAAGAGAGGAGTTCAAGGGCAATGAAGGAAAATTAAACCTGGTGCTTGGGACGCTCTCGGGAGCAAGGGAATGAATGTAGGGAAGGCTCAGGTGGGTGCAGTAGGAGGGAGGTAGTGGGAGTGAGGGGGCTGAACAGGGAAGACCTGCCCAGGAAGGATGTGGACTTGGACACTGGGCTGAGGGGACACAGTTTTAGGGACCAGATCATTGTTTCAAGTAAGCAGGCTGAGCCTTGGAACCGCTGCTTTGCATAGGGGACCTGAGGGCCTCATCAGTCCAGCCCCAGCCAGGGGCAGCTCAGAGGGTGGGCTGTGGAGGGGGGCAGATATGGTTTGGGGCACAGGGAGAGGAAGGAGGAGTGTCCCTCCCAGGGCAGAGCTGGGGACCATAGCCAGGCTCTGGGATGGCTGGAAGCAGGGCACAGCCCAGGTGGGCCATGAATACAGGCCAAACTGCACTGAAAAATGGAGGCAATAGTTCATCCCTCTGATGTTCTTGCATCTTAGGGAAGGACAGACAGAGTGCGGAGCGGGGGAGAGGAACTCCGATGTGATTTTCGTCTGCGATGTTCTTGCTCTCCCTCTGCAGTAACAGCCAGCTAGAAGTGGGTTCGCAGGGGAGGCTCCTGGTGGGGTGTTTGGAGCAGGGCTCCCATCAGAGACAAGCCCGATAGACACTGGGCAGAGGGGCCTCTCGGGAGCCCTGGATGGCCAATGGCTTTTCCCCCTGGGGGGCACAGAGCTCGCCTTCCTCTGACCCCTGATAGGTTCCCAAAATAGAAACCTCCTGGTTTCTCGTGAAACACTTTCTGTTCTTCTGTGCATTGCTGGCTCATCCTTTTCCTTCCAGCTAGGCTAATGTCCTCTCAGATAAGCCTTCTCGATGCCTCTCTGCTCCAGGGCCCACCCCTGTCCCACCGCCCTCCTCCCAAGACTGTCCTGTCACCCTTTTGGTCCTGTTTTCTTGACATTATCTGGATTGATCTTATCCATCTCTGTTTCCTTGTTGGTTTCTCTCTCTCCTCCCTGGAGGATAAGCTCCATGCAGGTGGGGTTCTGCTCATTCTTGACGGCAGCTGTACCTTCAGCTTCTAGAAGGGCGCCTGCCACAGATGGGCACTCAATGAGTATTTGTTGAATGGATGAATGGGTGGATGACAGCACGTGGACAAACTCTGGGGTGAGAGTCATATCAAACTTCCCTGATGCTCATCCCAGGACCCCCACCCCCCGGTGACCTCCTGGCTGAGGTAGAGAATGCATTCTGAGCCTGGGCTAGCCAATGTTTGCTCCCTGACAGAAGGCGTGCTGAGAGATTTGTGGAATGAGATAGAAGCCTAGTTTCATTCGCGCCTGAACCCCTGGAAGCTGGGAAAGGAAGGACCAAAAATGTGTACTTCCATTCCCCCTGCCTAAGCATGGGGCTTGCTCTTGAGGGCCAGACAGTCCAGAGGAGTTTCTGAGCATTGGGGAGGGGGAAGCATGGTCTTCAGACTGTCTGGTGGAGTGGGAGGGGGGGTGGTGTGCCCACAGAGTCTCCGGGGTGTCACAGCCCTTGGGCAACAACAGCCGGTCCAGTGGTGGACAGTGGGAGAGCCTTGAGCTGGGTGCAGACAGGTGGGGGCTACCCCTCCCCATTCCCCACCCAGATGCAGGAGTTCTAGACAGCGACTCTAACCTGGACCTCTTTTGAGCTTTCACATAGGCAGTTCGAGCCCTGTTTTCCTTTCTAGCTAACTGCACCGCCATTGCTGTCTCTGAGGCCCAGCGTGGCCAATGCAATGAGAAGAATAGAAGGCACCTTAAGATTTCCCCTTGGCCCAACGGGGTCCCACCACCTCACAGTTCAGGAAATATCAGACAGTGGGACAGGGAAGCTCAGAGAGGAACTTGAGAACTTCACCAAAGGTGGGTTCTAGAATAGGTTGATGATGCCTTTTTCTCTCTTCTAAGGGGCTCCTTCCCTCTTTTTATACATGTGAGGGAGATCAAATCTCTTATTTTTAAGAGAGAAAATATCTGGGTTTGGAAAGAGGAAACCCAAGGTGATACCAGTCTGATTTGGGCATATTTGGGGCTAGTCAAAACTAGTCAAAGTGCAAGGATCAGGGGGCAGATTGCCCTTGACCCCATCTATGTCCTCTTGGTTTGTCTGGCTTTGGCCAGGCCCCTCACACCCTTACAGAAGATCTGGAAGTGTCCTGGAGCACCCCAAAGAGCATTCAAGGCTGAGCCTTGGGGGAACCTTTAGGGTTTGGTGTCTGGGCCCAGGAGCCTTAGAGGGAGGCATGGCTTTGAACTTTCCTCACTTGCCCATCGGGCACTGATCTGATGAGCCTCTGCAACCTCCCTGTGCTGCCGTCCCCGCAGAGCAAGGTGCCCATTGGGCATTTCCCCTACGTGGACCCACCATCTTCCACATCTGCTCCCCCCATGTCACCCCCAACTCCCAAGCCCACTCACTTCCCACTTCTTATCCCAGCCCCCTGTGTTCATAGCAGGGCTCTTGCCACTGAAGCCCCTTCCTGCTTCTCGGGCTTGGGTCCATCCCTGCGGGTCCCCCTCTTGCTTGAGCCTCAAGGTCTCGGGTCAGCGTCCTGTTTCCTTCACAGCTGCAACCACTCACCCTACCTTTGTGGGCTCTTCTCCCTGCCCTCAGCAGTCACCTTGGAGGGGCACTCCAGCCGCCAGGCCAATCACCTCCCGGTCAGGTGTAGCATCCTGTCCATTCTAAATGCTTCTCTGCCAAGAGCAGTGGGGTAACAGATCACCTAAAAGGTCCTCAAGAAATCTCAGAAGTGACATGAAGCTTTTGTCCCTAACCAAGCAGAAGTGTCAATGGCCGGGAAGACCTCATCCTCTGGTTGGTTCTTCGTGGCCCCCACTTCACTTTCATACCTTTTTGGGATTTTCTTGAGTCTCCTGAAGGTCAGCTGTGATCCAGTTTGTTCTGGGTATTATATGTGTATTCGCAGGCTGTAGGGAGTCAGGGGGGAATGTGGGGGGCCAGAATCAGCCAGTTGGAGCAGCACAGGAAGGCCCCATTGAAAGTGGGGCCATCACCCCAGATGGTGGGAGCTGGGACAGCGTGAGATCCATGGGCCTCCCTGGCATCCCCCGGACTCCCATCAGTCAGAGAAGACCAAGTAAGGGGCCTATGCAACACTGGTACAGGAGGAGGGGGGTTTCAGCAGTCCCCTTTGGGACTGATCTTGCCCGATAGTCTGGTTCATTAGCAAAGGGAATGGAATCCAAGCTGGGATATTTGGCTGCAAAGGCTTTTGGGAATGCCATTTTTGTAAGGATCAGATATTAGGGTTTCTGAGCTTTGACCTCACTGCTGCTCTGATTTCTGGGGAATACATAAACTTAGCAGGTTAGAGTAAATAAAGTTAAGGGGATGGAGGGCTAAGGGTTAGCCCCAAATAGCTGCCAAAGCAGAAACCTGTGTGTGTGGCATTTGGGATCCTGGCTGTGGGAAAGGTACATGAGTGATGGTGGAAGCTTTGAGGTGCCCCTACTAGCACAAGGGGCAGCCAAGAAGAGTGGGAGAATTGCTTCCTGCGAGGCTGGCTCGGAGCCAGGAAGTGCTTTAGTCCTAAAGAACTGTCCGTGGTTGAAGAGCTTGGAAGTACAGAGAAGCAGGTGGCAGGGTCCTGTGTCAGGACAGTCCATGGGGCCAGGCCCCTCTGGATGGTGGCCTGGCCTTGAATTTGATCTGGATGGCCAGAGATGCTTAGCCTACAGGGCACCTGCATTCTACCAGCCTCAACTTTCCAGGAAGAGAATATATGCAAGAACAGGGATGGGGGTAGTTTGAGGATGAGATGGGGCTTTGGGTTTATAATGGACTAGAGTGACATCAACACCCTTGGTGAACTGATCAGTTCCCATGCCAAAAAAAGAAAAAAAAGTACATCCAGGAACAAGGGAGCAAATCCAGGAATAAAGCCCAGACAAAAAAAAAAAAAAAAAAGCCCAGACAGAGAAGTGGCCTGGCATCACAGCTAAAGTTAGCATATGGGAGCATTCCAATAGGTTCTAGAAAGAACAAAAGAGGCAGTAGAAATAATCACGAGTGTCTGGTTCTGTAGCAGCTACAATCCCAGGAGTTAGCAAACTAGGTCTGAGTTCGGAAAGAAGGGTGTCTAACTCTCCCAGTCATCTTCAGAAGCATGTTGAGGGCCGGGCCAAGTGAGCTGGACTATGGAATTTTTACTTAAGTGAGGTCCAGGTTGAAACAGAAGGGGCGGAGCAGACCCCGCCTGCCCAAGGGGATTCTGGGAAGAAGGGAGAAAGAGAAACCCCTCTTCCAGGGTTCAGCCCCGGAGCATCTGGAGGAGAGCATTCCTAGCTGAGTACAGCCAAAACAAAGGGCAAGGGTCCCACAGACACTTTCAAGGGACACTTTTCACGGACAGACTGAGGGGGTCACTGAGTCTGAGTTTTCATGCTCACTTCAGCAGCACAGTCTGAGTTTTCTTGAGCTGCCCTGGTTCCCATGTGCTCTAGGAAAGACCGGGAAAAGGCTGGCTATTCTGTTGGAGGTGCCTGGCGTAGGGGTCCCTCCAGCACCAACACCGTGCTGGACCATGAGGAGGAGGCGGCTGGCACAGAGTGCCCGCAGGAACACGACTCAGGCCACATCCCTGCCCCCTGCCCCCCGCCTGAGACAAGGGCGAGGGTGAGGGGCAGTGAGCAAAGAGCCCCACCACCCTGTGGATTGGAGTAATATGCCACATGGGGTTGAGGGTGCCTCAGAGACTCCTTTATTGAATGGGACTGAACTTCAGACCAGATTGAGCGTTTGGGCAGGTTTTTTTAAAGCTATAGACCAAATAAAGAAATGTCATTTTCTCTGCCTGATTATCCTGCCGGTTAAATGTTGGAGCCCCGCTCCATCAGCCACCGTCCTTGTCCAGGGAGGTGGTCCTTCTGCCCTCAGGAGGGCTCCTTGGCTGCCAGCATCTTTGATCCTTTCCAAGATGTTCACGGGGTCATTAGTGTTGAGAGCCAGAGAGCGAGGCACTGATGATGACTGATCCCATATGTGGCCTTGGGCTGAGCAGCGCACCCCGACAAGACCATTCTGGGCCCAAAGTCTACAACAGAGGGGCCAAACACACACATCTGCGCTTGAATCCCAGACAAGTGGGCCTGGCTGCCCCTCTGCACCGCCAGCCTCGAGGCCCAGATGACCCCTGGATAGCTGGGTGTCTCCTTAGGGTGTCCTAATCCACCTCCAGGAACGGGGGACAGACGTGCATGGCCTGGGGTTTCTGGCAGCCACAACCAAGGTAGAGAAAGGAGCCAGACAGACTGGAGTTCAAGATCAGTGTATTAGCCCTTCCTCCAGGGGCAAGGAGGACTATGGGGATCTCAACTCAGACCGAGGCTTAAAACAGCATCATAAAAGCTTGTAAGCCTGGGAACGTCCTGACTGGGCTCATGGGCCAGGAGTGTGCCTGGAGCAGGGTCCCCTGGCCAGGGGTGAGGGCACGGTGGCGGGGAAAGCGGGGGTGCCTTTGGGTCCCCAGGGGCAGCCAGGACATCTGAGGAAGGCAGGAGTAGTCTCCCCCAGGATACTGGCCAGTGGCCCAGGCATAGCGCCCACACCTGCTGGGAGACTAAGTGTGGAAGTGGCAAGCTGGGGTGGGGACCCAGGACATCAGGACCTTATCTTTCTGCCATCCTTAGTGTGTCCCCTCCACCCTCATGCCCACAAACTGCTAATGGCCCTCCCGGCACCAGGCCCAGAGGAAAGGGACAGAAGACCTGATGGGGAAGACGGGGCCCTTTGGGGCCTATCCCCTTGGCTTACGTCTCATCAGCCAAAACCACCTCCCATGCCACATCCCTATGTGCAGTCACTGAGGGTGGCCAGGGAGAAAGAAGGGACTTGGGGTGCAGGCCAACACTCCCAAATCAAGCGCGTCCCAGCATAGCTACCTCCCTATCTTCTCCTATGTCCTGCCAAAGGCCTTCAGTTGAGGGCAGAGTCCTGGCTTCCCCAGCCTTCCTGCTGGCCCTTGGAGAGTGGATTAGGATTTTCTGGCAATTGAGCAGAAAACAAGATGGAGATGGCCTTTGCCACCATGGGAGTGGGCGGGGGTCCTATAGGAGTAAGTTGGGGACAGTGCAGCAGGCTGGAAAGCACATAGAAGAGGCATGACTCCTAATCTAGACAGGCCAATGGGCAGGAGAGCTTCCAGGAGGTGGCGCTGTCCTGGCTGATGTCTAAAGATAGAAAGGAGCAAGTGAGGGGAAGGAATCTGATCCGAGAAGCAAAATGCCACACCTAAGGGACAGGGAGGAATTAGGCCAGAGCATCGAGGAAGAACATGGCTGGAGCAGCAGACCCAGGGTACACATGGCCACGCCGCGAGGAATGAGCAGAGAGGGGACTCCCTGCGGGCTGAAGAAAGGTCTTGGCTGGCCGGTGGCACAGGCCAGGCTGGGGAACCAGGGCCAGTTAGGGGACGATGGCAGTTAGACAGGGATGTACCAGTGGGTCTTTGCTTTCCTTTGGGCCACTGTCCAGTGAAGGCAGCCAGCCTTGGGTGGGCACCTGGGAGAGTTCCCAGGGATCTCCCTCCCCCGCTCCCACCTATCCCATCCCATCCTCTTGACCCAGGCCTGCCTCCTGTCTCCTGGCACCCCTGGGGGCCCAGCTCCCCTGTAGAGAGACTCAGATTGCAAGATTCTGAGGGTGGTGGGCAGCGTGGGGAGCAGCATCCTTGGGCCTTTCGGATTGTTCCCAAGGGAGGCGGAAAGGGCACAGCCCCACCTCTATCAGAGTGGGCTCTGGTGCAGACCACACCCTCCCATGCAGGGACCTGTCACAGATGCCTTCCCCTCTAGGGTGAGATGGGATCATTACCCCTGTTAGTTCAGAGAATCCGGAGAATTCTCACCTGGAAGCAGTGATCTGGGCTTCCGTCCCCAGACGTGCTGCTGGGAGGCTATCTGGGAAGATCCATCTTCCAGAAAATGAGGAGCCTTCAAGCTTTTGGGGGGCTGAGTAGGGTTTCTGGCCAGTCCCAGTGTCCCAGATGCCAAGCGGGGAAAAGGGTGCGGAGAGCCAGCTCGGACCACAGGAATGGCCAAACGCAGCTTCCAGCTCAGCGGCACCTGGTGGCCTGTCCCTAGACCCTGGGAGCTATGGGACACCCTCCGTAAATCCCCTTACCTCTCAAGCCAACCCAAGGGGCTTTGGTGAAGAACCCCGCACAAGAACAGCAGTCGGGGGAGAAAAACTCTAGAGGAGTGGGCTTGACGAGGTGAGCCAGGCATAGACAGAGGCGGGAAAGGAGCCCAGGAAGGCAAACAGGGAGCTGGGCCAAAGCTGGGAGCCTTGAGGGGCCCCATGAGGGGAGGGGCTGTTTTCAGTAGAATTGGGATGAGAACAGTTATTCACTCCCCCATTCATTCACTCATTCATTCATTGAACAAATATTTTCTGGCCACAACCATGTGGCCAAGGCCTCAGGAATACATCTATGAACAAGACAGACAAGCACCCAACTTTCTGGAGCTGATGTTCTGGCCGAAAGGGTGGGGAGACAAAACGAATGCCAAACAGAGTCTGAGGGCTGTGGGTGTGGGGTAGGACACAAAGCCAAGAGCTGGCCTGGGAGCGGTGCAGGAGCAGTCCCTCAACGCCACGGGGTCTTCAGGAGGCTGGGGGATGACAGGCCTCAGCAGACCCCCTGCACCTAAGGCCCTGTGTGTTATGATGGCAAAGACAAGAAAAATGCTTAGCCTTTATTTAGTGCCTACTACATGCCCTCTCCTCCCTGGTTGACAGCAATGGCCCTTTTCTGCCCCCACTCTCCAGCCCGCCAAGTTCCCGGCCACTCCCAAGTGAGATAGCTTAGTGGGCTCAAGGGACAGCCACTGGATACGCTCTTTGCCCCAAGAAAAATCCTGTCTGTGCGAAGCCCAGGAATGGAGGCACAGCCCTGGAGCCTCTCCCTTCAGATTGCCTCCTCTATCGGACTGTCTCCCCCTTCTGACCACCTTCTGAGCTCTGAGTGGTGGGAGAAGGTGGGGAGGTTTCATTTGCCGGGGAGGTGGCAGTCGGGGAGGGGAAAGGTCAGTAGGAGCCTGAGGGAGCCTGGGTGAAGTTACACTGGAAGATGGGAGAGACTGAGCCTGAGTTGGAGGTAGGGCGGGGGGAAATAGGACACAGCTGGGGAGACAGCCCCAGGGTCTGCAGGGCTGTATGCTACCCTACCCTCCGGGGTTCCCTCCATGGCCCTTCACCCTTGAGTTTCATGGCAAGGCCACTCAGCCCCTGAGCTGGGCATCCCACCAAATGACTGAATAGTGAATGAATAGCTTCGTGTCACTCTACCGGTCCCCTCTGGTCCATCAAAGGATCTCCTCCCTGCTCACCCTCAGGAGAGCCCTGGGGGCAGGTCTGCCAGCTCTCCCTGGGGCTTCTGCTATGCACACCTGGGCTGCAGAAGCAAGATCTCCAGCTCCACAGAGGACCTGGTGAGAAGGCAGAGTCCTGATCTAGAAGCAGGGAGCGTCTCATCTCGATGGCTGAGGAAGGAAGCAGCAGTCGGCCCTAGTTCTCCAGGCTCTTGCGTTCTGACGTGCTTCTGAGCATCTCCAAAGGGACAGTGGGGCGCGGCAGCTGACAGCCGCTGTCTGGGATCAGGAGCCCTTCCACCCTCACAGAACCTTACCATCCTGACTGTCAGGCAATGCCATAGTCCCATGCAACAGACCACTCTTGCTGTTTTGGTGGGAATGAAGTGTCTGCACAATACCCCAGTCCCCTGGGCAGCCAGGTGCAGCCTGGTGAATGGACATGCCATGATGGATTTCCAGAAGCACCTCAAGGGGACAAGCATATTCCTCTTCCCACCCTTTGTTGCTGCCCCTGGCTGACAGGCAGACAAGTGATGGCTGCCATCTCCAACCATGAGACGGAGGCCACATCGCGAGGAGGGAAGAGCTGACGGTTGACCACGGCACCACCAAGAACCAGCCCCAGTTTGCCCGTGTTAAGGTGAGAAAGAAACGTCTGTCTTCTTTGTTCATTTTTGTGCAGGCAAACCCTCCCACCCTCTCTCTCTGCTTTCCCCTTCTCCACCAAACTGATGTAGCATTTACTGTGTGGAGAGCAGAAGAGGAATATGGAAGCCACTAGAGGCAATTTGGAAAGGGGAAGATGTCAAGAAACAAGGCAATGGAGGTGGCACAGAAGAGGAGGACAGAGCCTGGGGAGGAAGATTTGTCAGGGAAGGGTGGTGGGAAGAACCTTCTAGGAGGGCAGAGGCAGCAGGAACTTCCTACCCACCCGTGCCTACCCCAGTTCTCCCCTGGAGGGCCCAGTGCCCTCTCTGCTGGCCAGTGAAGACACAGCACCCCTTCCTGGAAGGGCAGTAGGTGGGCGGTGGGGGTGCCAGTCTAGTGAGAAACGTTGAGTGAGGGCCTGAGGCTGGGGACAGGGAGGGAGCATCTCCCCAGAACTACACGTTCCCCAAATCAAGACAACAGGTCTAGGGTTGACCATGGAGATCCCCCCTCAGTCCTGAGCCCACCATACTATCCGCGTGGCTTGCTTCTTAGAAGTGGGCTTCTACTGGGTCCCTGCCAAACTCAGTTCTGGAAACACATACTCATCCTACTGTGTATGCTACATGGACATGGGGCCAAGTGCTAAGACCACCCCATACCGCAGCCCCCCAGCACAGGCTGCCCTGACATGCTGCCCCAGGACTGTGGTGTACAGGTACACGATAAACATCCGGGTCTCTGAGGGGAAAAAACGTCTTGTTGTGAAGTCTTTGCAGACTTCTGTGGTCTGAATCCTCCACCATGGCAATTTCTGAGCCATAAACAGGAAGTATCAGAAGGCGGAAGGGGAATGCCCTTGATGGGCCCTCAGGAGTCACTCCAGCCCGCCACTGTCACGGGGCTTCTCATCACCTACAGCGATGTCTTGGGCCTGAGGCCACAGGTTGCCTGGCCTGCGTTTGGACCCCTGAGCCTTCCCACCAGCCTGTACCTTGTCTCTGGCAGGTTGGCCTCCACGGATGGGTAGAGAAGAACAGAGAAGAACGAGGGGACAGTCAGCCCCTAGAACACCCTCTTGAGGTGCTCATTTTCCTTAACTTCTGCCACCGCCCGCCCATCCACCCCCACCCTCCCACATCCGTTCCAGGTCTTCTCCTTTATCCATGGATTTTCCTCACCTTCCAGTTCTCCTCCTTCTCCTCAGAAGGGATCATTCCCTGGCATTTGGAGCCTGGGCCTCTTCCCAGCCCCCGAAGCCTATTCTCTAACCCCCAGGCTCACAGGCCGCACCCCCACACAGTGCTTCGGCAGCTGTCTCCTTCCCAGGCTCTCTTCCTCTCGTCCCTCGTCCCTCGGCAGCCTGGCTGCCAACCCCCTGCCTGTCCCAGGAGGCCTCCACAGACACTTGCTGCTCTGGGAAAGCTGCATGCAGTTCCATCAGCTTTCCGCTGGCTGCCACAAACTGCTGTCTTCCAAGAAAGGGTGGCTCGTCCCCCTCAGCCTCCCTGCCTGGCTCTGCCATCCCAGCCCCAAGCCTTCTGGCATCGTCTGCTCCACCTCCAGGCAGCTCAGAGCCAGGCCCCCCTCTGCCCTGGCAGCCTGCGGGCACTGAGGCTTTAGGGCCCCAGGGTAGGACACAGATCTGGGCCCCCAGCCCCCAGGCTCCAAGGTGCCCACCCTGCGGGGGACCTGCTTAATGACCTTGTGAGCAGTAATTACACCCCAGGGCCTGCTCTTAATAACCACGTATTCTCCCTGTCAATGTGCCTTAATTGAAAATGAGTAGGCGATACAAGTTGCTGTGAAGTTGGCTGGCAAGCCCTTAACGTGATATTAATTGTAGTAATTAGTAGTCACTTTGTGTTGGAGTCATCTATAAATAGGGGGTCCATTAGTTTAGCAAAAGAGCGTGATTTAAAATGCAAATAAAAGCCCAATTAGACAGATAAATCACTCATCTTTCCCAGCAAATTACCATCTTGGGGGGTGGGGTGGGGGCAGCAGCAGCTCTGAGGATGCATGGGTCAGTTCAGGAGCGCTGGATTGTTACACCCGTGAGTGATCCCTCTGGGACACTGTCCCTTTAAACAAGTTTGCTCAGGCCCCAGGAGGCTGTCACTCGGGGGGTTTCCTACAGACACACCTCACCTTTGGCCCAAATAGCTCCTCCCCCATCTGCTGATTGGCTCCCTCTGGCCACACGGGAGCCCGTCTTAAAGGCACAGTAGCAGAGCCCACCTCTAGGCCCTGGGAGAATGCGCTGGGATGTGGGAGGGGTCCCATCTTTAAATGCAGCTCTTCCAGGTCCAGTGGGACCCCACAGATGCCATGTGTTATTTGGTGACGCTGAAGAGTTAAAAAAAACAGCCCCACAACATTGTTCTGGGGGTAGACCGCTTACTTTCCACTTCCCACTCCCTTCCATAAAAACACGGAGGTTCCTGGAATCTATCTCTCTCTCTCTCTCTCTCTCTCTCTCTCACACACACACACACACACACACACACCAGTATTTCTCACAGGCTTTGGGTGAACGTTGGACGTGGAAATGACTGGACATAGAAGGGGCCAGCTGGGGAGGTGTTAAGGCCAGACGGACAATGGATCGGCTAGTTCAGCATTCATTTGATTAGAGCTTCACAAGTTCTCAACACCTTCTCCCAAACCTGTGTCTCACAACTGGGAGGCGATGAGCTGCGTCTGGGCACGTGGGTCCTTCCCTCTAGGTCATGCAGCTGCCGCAGCCCCGGTGTTCAGAGCCCAGATCTGAGCTCTTCCCGGCCCCCACATCTGCCTGCCACCACCCCCTCCAAGAGCCCATCACCCCCTTATAGACAATCCAGGCTGAGTCCTTCATGGTATCTGCATTTTAATGAGTCAAAGCCAGGCAAAGAGGCAGCTGGGCCCAAACCCAGGTGAGAACAGCCCATTCCAAGAGGGCTTTCCTCCATTGTCCCAAGAAATGAGGGGCATGAAGGCTGTTTGAGAGTATTATCCTTTCTTTTATCTATTATCCTTTCTTTTACAACACAATGCTTGCAACAGGTGGTAGTACTTGTGATTTTTAATGTCCTATTTGACAGCATAAAATGTTGGCAACCCTATGTGAATCCTAAAGACGTTTTTAGAAAATTTTGCCAGATATAAAATCCAACTGTTTGGTTGCTGCTGAGCTAAAAGACTGAAGAGGAACTTGAGGCCAGATGACTCAGCTGGAGGGGGAGGGTGGAGGAAGAGAGGGTGAGAGAGGGAACGTGTGTGTGTGTGTGTGTGTGTGTGTGTGAGCGCGCGTGGTGGGGATGGGGGGCGGTGAAATAGGAACATGTATCAGCGAAGATTTCCCTCTCTCTGAAATAGCATAAGAAGATGGCTACATCATGGATGAGGAACTAGGAGGAGGTCCAGGTGCTGTCCAGCCCATCTCCCTACATTACAGATGAGGAAATTGAGCCCCAGGGAAGGAAAACGACTGTGGCCAAGCTCACATGGTGAGTTAGTGGTCTAGACTCTGGCCAGTGTACACCTCGTACCTTCCCCGCAAGTCCCTTGTCCTTGTGTGGGCCCCTAAAGCCAGCTTGAGAGTCGATGTCATGGGAGACGTGGGGTCTGCCTTGGTTGGCTGGTGAAGGTCTAGTTCTTCTGCAGAGGGGACCGTTTGTAGGCTCCCAGAAAATAGAAAACAGCCCTGCTGACAATCAGACCAAGGAGTTCCCAGAGGAACGATGTCCCTGTTCAGAAGAGGCCACAGACAAGGCCACTGGGTGTCAGCCATTTTGAGGGATCATGCTTCTCCACCGGTGATGGCTCTAGCCCTACGGAATCCTCCCACCTTTTAGATATAAATGAAGATCCTTACCACTGAAGAAGTGCCCCCCACTTCTTGGCAGCACCCACCCCCAGCCTGCCTCTGCTTTCTCAACCTCTCTCCAAATCACTCAGCGCCAGCCTGAGCCCTCTAAGAGGACTCACAGAAGCTGCCTTTTGAGATTCTCAAGTTCCTGTGGGGTGGGTTCTCTTTTGCTTGCAGCAAGCTAAATAAACCCAACTTTTTTGATTACGGGTGTGCTCCTGGTGGCATTTGGTGGCTGGGCTTTGAATATCCAGCACATAATGTGAACAGGCAGTGATCCAGGCAATGCAACAGAATTCACAACCGTGTGGTGATACAGGGGTAACTAGACTTACCGTGTAGATCATTTTGTAAAGCATAGTAGTATCGAATCACTACGATTTACACCTGAAGCCAGAGGGATATTGTATGTCAATTACTCCTCAATTAAAAAAAAGAATTCACAAAAGTGTGGTACCAGCTTAAGGACAGATATAGAACGTGATCCATGGAATGGAACAGAGAGCCCAGAAATAAAATCATGTGTTCATGGTCAACTGATTTTTCAACAAGGGTGCCCAGACCATCCAAAGGGAAAAGAAGAGTCTTTT